>VUJU01003440.1:0-25817 GCA_009835225.1 Aphis craccivora | reverse complement strand
AATAATTATTTAATGTTGATATTAATGTTACACTACCATCAAACAAACTTATTTTAGTATTCCTATATACAGTATAATGTTAGATGAATATAATACGATATTAAAATTTAAAATCATCTATTAAACCGTATTTCATCATTGGCAGATTTTAATGAAAATATATTATTTCCAGGCAGCACAAGTTTATTTTTTTTTTGTCAATTAAATTTTATTAGTTTTATTATTCAATTTATGAACTTGGATTATAATAATATACTATGATTAAAATTATTGTAGATGGAATGTGCATTTTTTTTTTTATTTCTGATATGTCAGAAAAAAGTACGGTGATACGGTACATGATTTAAAAGGTAAACTTTTATAAACCTTAAGTACAGAGTTTTGTTTATATTAATTTGTCATTTAGATATATAATACGTATGTTCTAAACAGTTAAAAATAATTTTAATAAATATTTATTATTTTAAAGTTAAAAATTTACTACACATAATAGTATTATGAAAATTATAATGTGGATCTTCAATTCTTTTTTTGTCGATGAGCTCAGGCCGACATACTATGATTAATTACATAAAATACACATTTTCACGTTTCAATAATAAAACTGGTCAACTTCATTAATTTAAGTTTAATCCGATCACACGAATCACGTTTATTGATATCACGAGTATATAATACAATTTTGCTATGTTTTGTACGTATTATATTGTAATACCATTTAAAATAACAATATACAGACAGGTGGTAATAAATACTGGAATATATTGTTTTAACTCATGTAGTTAAAAAAAAAATGCATAATATACTCGTTTAACTATGTTATATTATATTTAATGTATTTTACGAAATAGTCACAAATATATACATAAAGTAAGCTGTAACAAATAAATTTATCGCCTCCGTATTGTATAGTTTTTAAATATAATTATACATGCGCAGTATTCTGTCCAAAAAGTTTCTAATTATTTTTAATAATTTCTTTAAAAATAACGTTTATTACATTTGTAGTAAATCATTTACTACGAAGGCACGGTTACGCCATTGACGCTGATTTAACTTTTGTAAATATTTTTAGACAAACTTTTGCTCATTTTTTCGCAATTTTTCGAATATTATAAATTACGTAGCTACTTGTAACTAACCTACGATTAGTTCCGACAAAAATATGATTTCTAATCGATTATAGTTCTTGAGAAACTTCTGTATCCTTATTCTCTATTAACTAATGTACTATTTGTTAGAAACAGTAGGAACTAAATACACAGGAAACATTTTAAATGTTTCCGTGATCAGAGTATATCATACGGAAAAGCATTATAATGTATACACTATACATGTAGCTAATATATAGTTACTTCGGATTTAAATCTTACACACCACTCGTGTAATAGACTTGTTTTTCGTATTCGATCGTGATCAAGTGAGAATAAAAAAATTGCAATACTGTTGAATCTCAAATAAACATTTTAAATACAAACTAAAAATACTATTTTAAACTGTATCTACTCTATTTTACTGATGATAGTTCTGTGATCAGTATCTATATAATAAAGCTCATAAAATAAATAACAAATCGTATAAATTAAAAACGGTTATGAATCAAAAATAAAATAATAACTCAAATCAAATGTTATAGCTTTAATATAGTAATAAAGTTAATTAAATTTATTTTGTTTCAAAATTTGCTTGGACAAAAAAAAAAACGATTAACGCCTATATGGTTATAAATTTATAATAATAATAGTAATAATTTATTCATTAGAATATACTATGGTATGTACATGAAATAAAGATTCAATTAAAAAAAATTCTACTTCTAAAACGTGGATCTAAAACGTCTAGATTGTTCTTGAGAACATTTGCCTTTTTTTAAGTTTTTCGTGCACTACCCCTAATATTGATTTTTTTAAAAGAAAAAAAGTGTAAAGTTTTGGTTTTTTTTAAACTATTATTAATCAAATAAAATTATAATAATTTATTTAATTTTTAATTAAAAATGTTAGAACTTACAAATTAAATCTTAGGACCTTGTTTCATAAAATAAATATACAATAAAAATTAATACTTTTAATAGGAGCGCTAAACTTGATGCTTAAATACTAATTCTTCAAAATTTGGTTTCAAATTTTTAGTCATGTTTAACTTTAATCTTTTCTACTCAATAGTATAAAGTGTACAAAACGATTTAAATATTTTTTAAGAACAATTTAAAGTTTTCGTACAAACGGCGATGGTCTTTGAAGTATTATAAACAGTTGCTTCTATATAACTCATTTAATAACATACTTTTGAAACCTTGATTACAAGGCCATAAGATATAAAGTTTACATGCAGTATTAACTTCTAAAATTACGCTAACACTATATTTATTAAACAAAAATACATTTTAGAAAGATAGTTTAAAACATTTTATTATTTTTATGTGCTATTGCAAAAACAAAAAAAAAAAAAAAATAATTTATATCGATTTCAGATATTTCGAAAAAAAATAAAGTAATTTTATATCTTAGAGAATTGTAACGAAACTATAAAAATCTTAGAAAATGTAATAGTGTTTATAGTTCTATCATCTGAATGAATGGAGGAATTTATTGATTTTATAATGATCATATATGTTTTTCAATTTTCACTAAAATTGCTTTTTCGTATAAGGGCACTTCAAAAGTTTTGTAATTATGGTTTCTTAATAGATTGAAAATTTGACACAGTTGATAGTTACTTTAGAAATGTATTTTTGAAATTACCCATTTGTTTTAAAAACAATTTGGTATTATATGAATGACTTAGGTTAGATAACTAGCGGTAATGTGTAATTGTAGGTTAACAGTTTTAATAACATTTATAAAGATGTATAAAATTTCGTTCTAAAAACTATTATTTTACATTATTGAAGAAATGTTATCGTTACTATTTTTAAATACTTGTAAACTATTAATTATGTATCAAATAAATTGAAATAATACAACTAGTAAATTTAACTCAACTTAGACTCATATTTCCGTGTAAAAGCTAAAATATATATAAATATAGGTATATTTTTATTTAAAATACTTAATTAAATAATAATGACTTGAGCTGTGTTAAGAGGCATTTTTTCAATTAATCTTGATTAAATTAAGTACACTTAATTGTATTCACCTCTTTGGAATTTTTCATCATCGCATAAAAATTTGAATGTATATTTGGCTCCAATTACGTTATCGTTAACCATATTCTTTTCATCTAATGATAGACATAAATTTGAAAAATCATCGAAGCACTTCATTCCCATTTTGAATCCTCTATTTAAACATAATAATTATTATATTAATACATGGAATTTCTAAATACTAAAACATTATATTTAATTATAAATCTATTTATTACAACAAAAAATATTTATCAATGGTATAAATGTAAATAATATTGTTGTTAATAAATGTAATACATTTTTATTTCACTTTTATTTATTACATTTTTTATTTGTTTCTGAATTGAAAAATTTGTTTTTTTTTAATTATTATAATACTAATTGATAGCAATTGCATTTATATATATAAATACATAAAGATTAAAATGTGTATTTTTACAAAAAAATATTGAGACATTAAGCTTGTGTGAAGAAGCCTTTCAGTGTTTTCAGTGTTCAGAAGTCCTACTTCAGGAAAACTGTGAATTAAAATGAAAATGTATAACTGTTATAATTAATCATTTAATTGAAAATTATAATACTAGTTCAGAGTACTATCATTGTAAATATTTATAACGTTATAAAGTTAAAAAATTGTTTTTACTTATTTCTAATAAAATGTACCTAGTGCTGATTTGGAGTATATTGTCTTCATTTTTTTTTTTTTTTTTTGATAATTCCGATTTTTAAGCAATATTTATTACACAAAATAAATATTATTGTAACTTTAAAAGAAAACATACATATGTATAGTATATGAGGTAATCATATATCAATAATTTAAATGTCAGTATTCATTATTTCAAAAAATTTTAGTTTTTTTGAAAACATATCTTTACTTAACTTGATGTCGTTGCGCAAAGCTACCGGATAATGTTTGACTACTACTAAGCTCATTAAAAATTTAATAACTTATGAATTGCAAACGATTTTAATAATCTACAAGAATTTATATGAAATTATTCTCAAAAAAATATCGATACCCCTTCTTAGAACTATAACCCATTTCTATGTAATCAAACAGCAATTCCACCACATCATCTAACTTTTAAATATAATAATAGTATTAGTTATTATAGCAATACATTTGAATACTCTTTAATAAATAATAATTAATCGTTAAAATACTTTAAAAAGAAATATATTTATTTATTTTTTATTAAAAAAAGTAAAAATTACATTGAAAAATAAGTTGTAAAAATATAATATACATTTTTAAAAAATCCTTGTGCCATGATGACATTGAATTATGTAAAAAAGTTAAAAATTTAAAGTAAAAATTTTTTCGAAATAATGAATGAAGACCTTTAATTATATCACAATGTATGTACAACCATCATCATTTGAATTATGTCTTTTGTTTTTTGTCAATATATATTTAAAGTCTACACACTGGTAATTTAATTTAACATTACAAGTATTTCAAGCAAACCGATACACATATCATAACAGTAATAATAACTTAAGATTAATACGATTCACTTGATCGTCTCTAAGTACTAAAATAATATTTATGCAATTAAAATACGAACATTTCAAACTATTCATGGATATTTTAAAATAAAAACTAAACTTTATTAATATATTATAAATCATTCATATTATAATGAACTTGAAACGATTAGATACAATATTTTAAGGGAGCACAATGAAATAAGAGTTAAGCACTAAGCGTATTATGAATTATTTTTTTGGCAACAGCGCAATAATATAATATGAATTTGATCATAATTTCATAAATCAAACAAAACAACGAAACTTAAATATGTATAATTATTTATGAAACTGATTATATATTATTTCGTTTTCATTACTTGCAAACGATATCCACATCTGTTTTCGATTTTGGAATACCAACTTGACCAGTGCGTTCCAAAAGGATGGACACGTTTTTCAAACATAAGTCCAAACTGTTTTTACACAGCATTTGCGTGTTACTGATATCTGCGCCTGGAAAATAAATTAAAATTGTTTGTAGACTAAAATTATATCCGATGAATGTTTAAAATCTACCCCAGCCGGAAACACACGGTGGCGCGTGTTAAGTTTAAAATCTTTTGCATGTTTCACAGTTAATGTTTAGACAGTTAAATTCCCCGGTATAACAGTGAATATATTCAGTTCATGATGAAGAAAACGTCGTTCGTTTCATGTATTTGACAACGCCATGTACAAAGGTTGGAGGAATAAAAGTTTCGAAGAATAAAATATGTACAATCTACATTCTACATACCTACCTACACACGAAGCACGCGCGGGTTATGCCATTTGAATATTACTGTGTTGTGTCACATGTTATTTGGTTGGCCAAAATACAATATCATTTTTTCGAGTGCGAGTAGTCTATCCACCTCGTTAGCTGTAGTACCTAACGGATGTTTTATGAAAACGTGTAATTTTAATCAATCTCAAGTATCTTTTGTTTTTAACAACACGCCGGAAATTTACGGTGAACAATGCAATAGAGTACAGCCATTTCGGCGACACACGTTAAAATGCAATTATACAAACTGCTTCTATGTATAATATATTATGATATAATTTGATTCAATCAATAATGCTTAACATAAAAAATGTTTTCATATTGTACTCTGTACGACGTAAATAAAATGTGCACCTGATGGGTAATCATTAAAATTAGAAACAACAATATTAATAAAGTATCAAAAACATAACCTTTGATGGCGTTAAGTCGCTTACATTTACTAAATCGTAATACTTAAAAATATTATAATATAAACAAAAGCGGCAGACGCGTGAGGTGTTGATTTTATTATTTTTTTATAGTCGACCTTAAATCATGTAATGTTCCTCTAGAAACATTATTATAAACACAGTCTTTATGGTTTTTGTTTTTGCTAAAAATTTACACATTTTAAGAAATAAGACTGTATACTGTCGACATTTATATTGTATTCTTAATATTTGATATAAAACTTCTTCGTCTTACTTATAGCTTAATGGAATAATTGGAATTGTTTAATCATTGTCTTAAATATTATTTATAAGATTGTTATAATTCAAAGAAGAAATATATTGGTTTTACAACGTGATTTTAAAATGTTTTCCTGTGTAGGTACTTATGCTAGAGCTGTAGTAAAAGTGTTCAAAAAGTTTCAAGTATAACGCTCTTATAAAGATGGGTTATCGAGGCTGTATTGTATTTTGAATAGACCAGATTGTTTTTCCTACAATATCCGCGAGTGTTACAAAGAAAAACTTAAGACACAATAATTGCTTAAATATGAGCAAATTTTTAGAATTTTTTATCGTTGTTTTCAAATATAATACTTACAAACAATTTTGGATAATAGTGTGTGGCAACAAGGTGAGATAATCGAGACAAGTTATCTGAATTAAATTTCGCTACACGTATATCCTATCCAGAATGTGTTTAATTTATGCTACTAAGGTCAATATTAATTAATAAAAAATAAATATATTTCAACAATTTTTGACTTATTTACGAGTAAATCAGAGTATTAGTACATTTTTATGAAAAATAGACGATTTTTAAATTTGGTAAAATAAATTAATATTATTTCATTAATGTTTTAAAATAGAGTATTATGAAAATGATTTTATCCCTGACTTATTAATTATGTTTTTTAATTCAACGATTGTTTGTTGTAAAAAAACATAACACTATTCAATAGCTTTTGGCAGTATTTAACTAATTAAAATGACGATAAGTTTCAGCAATGAATACAGTGCTTTAATAATTAAATAAGTTTAGTGGTTGGAATCTATTAATCATGCTGTAATAATAATATATTATATACGACTATATAAATTGACGAAGTCTAAGTACTAATTTGAATGATATAATAATTTATTATTTAGAGAACGCGGAGTTTTTTACTTTTCTTGGTGTATCTATTTAGATAATAGTAATATCGTATAAATACATTTTAAGATCGTACATCATAAAAACATATTAATATATGAAACATTTTTTACTTTTTATTAGATATAGGCAGGCCCGTATTTACAAAAATTGCCGCCAGGGGCAACATAAAATTTGCCGCCGCCCCCAAAAAAAATTTTATTTTTACTATATTGATATTACACAATTGTAGTGGTAAATATGTACATTAATATAAAATAAAACTCAGTTATAAGTAATAACTTATAACCAATATATTATTTAAAACATTCTCAAAAATAATAAAACAACTTAAAAAATAAAAATATTCAATTTTAATTCCATAACTTTTGTGACAAATGTGTACTTTAATTAATAATGACAGATCATAAAAGAAAACCAAATTGTTATGACAATAACATGTGGACTGTATTAAGAGGTATAACATTACATCAAACACATGATAATAATATAATAATATACTTATACATACATATACAATATTATACTGTGGGGAGTAGGCGCCTACCTACTATATAAGACAAAGGTTTAAGCTTTTAATGTGTAATAAGACGACAACCAACACTATATAAACAATATAATATGTAAGTATATAAATAATAAATAATGATATCGATTTACGATAACGGTTGATAACATGAAAAATTAATGATAACCAAACCTCGCGTATCAATGATGATAACGCGTTACCATGACCGGAACGCTGACTTTAACCGTGTCGCTGACCGTTTGGAAGATGGATCCGAACACTTTCGTACGCGACAACCAACTCGCAGGCGGAGGGGGATATACTATAATATTAAGCGTTCGTACAGTATAACAGCCCGCGCTGGAATACTACTGCACCCGTGTGCAGAAATTATCGATGATTATAGGTTCGAACTAAGCACTTTCGCACTGTAAAAGTATCCACGCCCCATGAAGTGCCCGCGCACAACACAAATCACGTGTGTATATAAAATAAAAATGCCACCGACGACAAATATGGCCACCCGACGTGAAGCGAAATGATATACGGACCGCGACGGTAGTATTGACGACGAAAACTCGAAGACAGTCCAATGACTACTAAATAACAAAATAATAATGCCCGCAGCGATAGGCCTTTTATCGCCGGCGGCGAAAGCCGGTTTGGCGCGGTACGTTGACGGGTAGTGGAGTTTTTCCTTTAGAATATTCGGTACCTTATCGGCGGAAACCCATGACCAAATAAACATCGTCGTCGCCAGAGTCGGTACCGAACAATAATATATTTTTATGATTATTATGACTATGTCACTTGTTATGTCACTATTATTACTGTATTTGCAAATTTGAGGAGGTGTTATATTGTACGTGTATGAGTGTGGTTTTGCGTGTGTCAATCAAGAATACCTCTTTTGAATAGATCAATAATATAGTAATTATATATCTATATACTCACCAGACATACATTAGTATATTACTGATGAGTGATAAGCTACATGTGATGTGGGTATAATGGGTATACGACATACGAATTACGTACCTATATAATTGGTATTTATTTATTTGGTTGGAATCTATGACAATATTATGCGTGGTTACGAATTATAAAATATGATATCTAGGTTGCATGGTGGTGAATTTAATAAAATTATGTAACAAAAAAATAAATATATTATATGTGTTTATGTATGACAATGAATTTACAAAAAATGTACAAACGTACAATACCAGCCCTTCTGCCTTACATAATAATTATAATATGATAATACAGCTAGATGTCTGGCCAGACAAAATTAAAATAAGAATTATACGTTTAACAACCGTTGTACCGAGATAACAAACAATAGTTTAAAAAAATGCTCTTCGGCGTGTTACCTTTTGGCGACTACTGTAGCGTATAACTTAGCTACCCGACCATGTGGCCGTGCAGAAATCAATAATTATATCATCGGAGCGAAAAGAAAGTAGGTAGGTACGCGATGACACACGCCAACGATTAAAAACGCTAATAACGGCAACAAAGAACTCGCAACACGCATTTAGTGATTAATGATACAATACGAAAATTAGACCGGTACTACAGTAGTACAGTACACATTGTATTCGCAACACACGAATCGCTGGTAAGTATTAAACTTGTACGTCCCATGCTCGGATAACAGAAATAAACGTAGGTAACAGTAGGTGCATTGCGGCACGACAGTCGTCAGACGATTTATCATAGGACCACGTGGCCCGAGGTGAACATTGTACATTCGACTACAACATTCGTTTGCGGTAGGTAGTAGGTGATGGTAAAAATATATGTGGCGTAAAAAAGAAATGATGAGAATACTCGAAAAGGTCTAGAAATAATATATTCACAGAACGATGCACTCTCCGTCAAAAGAACGTAACAAGACTGAATAGTGAATAGTATTAAAATAATGATACACAAAGATTATTATTATATAATAATATGTATATAGGTAGTATAATGATGACATGTGCATTGTGTGCAGGTGCGTATAAGGTCGACGGTAGTGGCAATTCAATTTAGAATCACTCGATGATAATAACAATAACAGCCATGTGGGACAAGCATCGTTAACGACCGGCGTAGCATAATAATAATAATATTATTACGATATTATTTTTTACGTCTTCTTCTCTTGATATATATATATAAATAGACATCAGCATGTTTATTTTTCGGTAAAAATTTATAATTATTGTTCATTATAAATAAGTGATAGCTGTCTTGACCACAAAGATATACTTTTTTTTTTAAATTTATATATTACATTTTTGCAGAATTATAGTTCAAAAATAAACAAAACAAGCTTAAAGTTATCTTCATTAACACTGATATCTATAGCAATAAGGAGGAATAATATTTTGAATTGATTTTTAACAAAATGTGTACCTATAATTATTATTTAAAATATTTTAACACACAGTCACTGTATATCTTAAGTGATACTTAAAAAAATAACACATCTCAAATTACAAACATAACACAATTTATTTAATATTTTCTAACATAGTATCAATAAAAAATGTTTAAAATTAAATATATTAATTATTGCTTTTTTATCTACTTACGTTTCACACTATCATCGGCGGTGTATTAAATTTTAAATAGAAATGTAATATTGTGTTTTTTAACTCTATAAATAAAATCACATGTACCTAAACGGCTAAACAGTAAAAAGTTTGTGAGTTCCTAAATAAAATCAGTAAAATGTTGATTATTATTCATACACTTAAGTATCAGCTATTGTTAAGAAAAAAAATATTATATTACATAAATATCATGGCAAAACAATATTATTATTGTATTCATATTTTTACTTATTTATTTATTTTTTGTCCTTTGCGCTGAAAAATAAAATTAAGTTTATTTTATTGTATCAAACACATTTTGTTCGAGTGAAATGTTTTTCAAATGCATGACTCATAATATATTATTCAAATTCAGTTATTGTGTGTTTTTTTATCATAATATCATGTTATACATATGTGTGTTTGTTTGTTTTGATTTTATATAACAATATCATACCGAACAATGTTCGACTGACACAAAAGCAATTAGGATTAGGGACGATAACCAGAATACACGTGGATTCTTAGTTCGCTATTATTCGTGTCCGTATATCGTATTTAATTTATCTTTATTTTCAAATAGGTATTTAATAATGCATTACATTTTGTACATGAAACTCAGAGTCCCCACAAGGGGGTGGTCGGATCTGAAGACAGTCTCCTGACTGTTCTAGAGGACTATTCAAATTAATTAGTAATTTTTGAAATATTGATATTCTTGTATTTTATATTAAATAATATTATAATACAATATTGATATTTCTTAATCTATAAATTTATCACTCGTTATTACCTAGAAATTAGTACATGGGTTATAACTATTTTCGATTTGGATGATTAGTTTCATTTTGGTACCTAGCTCCTAGACCTAGATTTAAAAAGGAAGAACGATCCTGTAGTAAATTAGGAAATTATCTCAAGACGTGGCAAAGATTAAGTACGATTTAACTTACTTGGTTTTTTAGGTATGGAAAGCGTGTAGCCGTCAACAATATATTTTAATAAAGCTATAACGAAGTTAGGTGTTGAAATGAAAAAGTAATATTAACAGTATCTTGCCAATTAAAACTAAAAATTAATTAAGTATAATATATTTATATAAAGGTAATTATGTGTACACTGTACATTTATAGTTTATAACAATACATTAATGTCCATAAAAAACTAGTAATTTTGTTTTTTTTATTTTGAATTAGGTTCCTATAAACATTTGTATTTATATTTTTATATTTATACATAATTATAAAATTAAAATAAATTTCACACAATTTAGTATTTACAATATAATATTTTTTCTCATTTGCAGTTATTTTATATGTGGAGAATGTATTATCTTGTTACAACATTTTCAGTTCATATCAGTGATCACCCAATGTATTGATAAAATTCAGTATTGGTAATTAAGGATATTTATATCATTCATAATAATATATAACAAAAATGTAACAATTTTTACCTGTAATATCAAACGCGTGCCCGATAAAAGTTTTATTACATTTTTAGAATGGTATTTAAAACAGCAGTAAATATAAAATTATTCGAACATAACAAACTACCTATAAAATAAGTAATTGGGAATTATTATAAATTTTATTTTTTTATTTTCATATTAAAACCGCATCGAATTATAAAATATTCACTTTGTGTTTCTTTTCACAATATTAATATAAACATAAAAATAGTATTACATTTTTAAATAATTTGCTTACATTTCCATCTCATTTAAATAAAAATAAAATATAAATGCATTTTTATAATGTACATTTTTTTTAATGCCTTTTTATGAATGTTTAGGGCATTTTTGATGTCATCTCTAATAATTTTTAATAATTTATTACATTATCAAGTCAACCTCATCTTATATAGTCAAATTATTCAAATTACATTAAAATAATCTACTTAACTTGATTATTTATATTATAATATAACCAAGTAAACATTTTAACATAGTAACAATGATTGCAAAAAATATGATAAAATGTTTGCTGCAAACATAAGATGCATTTTAAAATATAGATTTGAGAACGTGGAAGTTTTCAATCTATCAATATATTTATAAATGGTCTTGCGGGGGGTAGAAATGAAATAAACGTAATAGTTGTTTAAATTAAAACATGCTTGGAGCATGTCGTACTTATAAAATACGTACTTAACTAACGTTTTAATCATCGCTAAAACCAAACTGTGGTAGAAAAAAACTGAATTTCGAGCGGCCCTAGCTGCAGTGAAAAACGATAAGTATAGACTTCGTGTTTTTTTATCAGCAAAGGGCCAAATGATGGCAATTTCTTAAGTTGTTGGTGGTGTCGTTTCGAGTTGTTCGTATTATAAACGATCATTAGCTTGAGTGGATTTCCACTTCTATATACACCGTCATTTATTCCTACTGGCATCGCTATATAATATTATAATATGCGTCACCCGTGCCCGCGTTTTGCAGTGGATGTTTAACTAAATTTGTAGGCCCCGCGGGTCATAATATTATATGATAATGATCGAGCCGAGAGAGTATAATTCAATTTTGACTTGTATAATCGTAATGCGAAAATCCGTAGTATATCTCACGTAAAGTATCACGTTTTCTATGCCAAACATTGCCAATTATTATTAAAAAAGAAAACAGAAAAATTCTCATTTACCAGGTACTCCTGCAGTTTCCGAGATTTCTAAAAATTCTGGTTTCAGCAAAATCATTGTTAATTCTTATATCTATATGTATTGATTATACTTAGTGAATCAATTGCTTCATTAGGCTAGTATGTTTTTTTAATCATATGATAACGACATGACGTGACTTAAACAGTCGATTTTGTATCCATAAAGTTATTTACTACTTTAAATATTGTTTTTATTTTTATTATCAATATCAGTAACTGTCTTTTTTTCTTTACTACACAATAATATAATACTTACAGCTTTTAAATCTTAAATCATGTTTAATATTAACTTTTGTTTCTTTTTTCTGGATATCTTTCTGGTTATTTTTATAAGCTTATATATCTATAATTGTAATTTAGTACTATCATTTTAATATTATTGGAAATTAATTAATTTGATCATGTTTTTTTTTTAAATTGTTAAAGTTAATTTTTTATTTAATAAAAAAATGTAGGTATTTATAGATGTATACATATGTATTATACATTATTTCTAAGAGTGTATTATAAAAATTCAAGTTGATGTGTGCTGATATTAAAATTATTACTTCATATTCGATTGGATAAATACTGGAAATGAGTAAACATTATATTTTGTATTTTCAATGGATTGACGGGTCTTCAAATAATTGATATAGTACTCTTCGCATATTTATTTACTGGATAAATACACATCACTTCACTGTTGAACGGATACATTTGAGCTCTACTCAGAATCTAAAATGGATTCGAAGTGTACGTCTGTCGAGTGTTGTCTTCTATTATATTAGGAATCGTTCAATTTTGTTGATCCTACCATATCCTAGCTACGTCGTCATGTTCTCCTGCGGTGAAATGTATTTACAGAGAAAATCAGCACATTTACAACATAATAATGTAAACACAATATGACTTCCAAGAATATCGAATTGCCAATAAAAAGTTTTGACTTAGAATGATAAAATAGAAATGTAAAAAAAAAAAAAAAAAACAAATTTATATACCGAATAAAATATTTAAAATACACAAAAGAAAATAAATTGAAAATTGTAATAGTTTGCTGTAAAAAAAACTTCTCCGAAAACCAATACGATTTGTTTCGCGGAATTATAGGTAGCTGCGGCCACTAGCTGGTATAACACCGATATCGGCTTGATCGTGATGTTATAACAACGTTATCGTTTCGCACGTACAGCTACCAACCACGGTGTACCGATCGTGCTTTATGGGTTAAGTTTGTAATAATAAATGAATAAAGTTATTTACTGTTCGACGGGGAGGACGATGACAAATTCTATACATAGTTATAATAAACTACCGCAGAATGTCTATTTTGTCAGAATAGAATATCGAACGATAATTTTATATAATTATATGTAGGTATATACTATTATTGACAAAACATCGCCGGGCCAAGCTACTTGACTTCGGGTTCATCTGAATAGGTATATATACTATTACTATTATTATTATCATACCGGGTTGTTGTTAGAACAGTCGACTATATAACTAAACGTTTGTTGGATACTTTCGAACGGTTTTACATCAATAATATTGTAGAAAAGTACCTACCCATTTCGGTTTATTATTTGAAAATAAAAATGAAATGATTAATTACCATATAGGTAGGGTTCTTTTTTTTCACAATAACTATGATATTTTTAAGCAATACTGCTGCCAAATGTATTTAAACATTTTTTTCGTATCATCATTATTATAGTCATGTAAATTTTACAATTTATAATAATACCTATTATACTACCTAACGAAACGATTTGTAAATTGTTACGCATTGATTACCTAGTTGTTGATATGATATTGATATTATCTATTCGAGTGCCAATGATAATAATATTAAAATTTGTAATAATGTTTATTATAGGTACGTCGCGACACGTTGTCGTTGTTGCTATGTAAATAAATATAATAATATGATCATACTTCTTTATTCTTTGCGTCTTCAATCGTTTAGTTCTCCATGCTTTCCTACTGTAACTTAATTCCTTTCGTTCTTTGTAGCTATATCCTTTCCTATGTCGATCATGGTTTATATCATGTATTCCATACTTGGCCTTCCTCTTTCAATATTACCTTCTACGTCTCCTTCTACAACGTTCTTCGTTAAACTGTCATGGTGCAGTATGTTTTCTATCATTTTGTCTCTTCTAACCTTAATACTATACCACGATTCTTGTTTTTCCTTTACCGTTGCATTTGTTACTCTTTCAATCCATTTAAAATAATACAATTATTATTATTATTATGTATAATTATATTAATATGATCATAATAAAAAAAAAAAATAATATAATCGTACTATACTTTAAAGTATATAGTACTCTACTCACAATATTATTGTCACTACCTGCTTTAATTATATGTATCTATCGATTATAATTTATAGCTGAAGATAATCACATAAAATACGTCGTTCTTGTTTCATATAATTATTTAAATACATATAGTAAATTCATAATACTGTATATAATAATTGTTCCCGTGGCAATTAAAACGGTTTCGTTGTTAAAATAATGATTTTAAGTTAGGTATAATATTATAATAATAGGTCGAGACTAGATTGTGATAGGTGTCCATAGCAATGATGTCGATGATGAGACTCGGCGGAACGTTAATTTGAGTATACTTATACCTATATTATATATAGGTAATTACCATACACAATTCCCTCGTGTCGGTACGCTTAGAGAATTTACACCCAGCGGCGATGTAATAATGACGTTTTACCATACCCTTTTTGTTCCACGATTGACAAAATATCCAAACAGTGGTTACTCCATAATGTATGGAAATTATTTATAAAGCACTATCTGCAATTTATGCAGTACACAGACACCCCTGTTAATAAATATTGTAATTTATAATACCTAAATCTTTTGTTCTATATTTGTACCTATATAATTATAATTAATTAATATTAAGCACGGTGTATATTATCATAGGATGTGTGCCTTTAAAATATTAGAGTAAAAACACCGATGTGGAGAACAAAAGCTAGGAAAGTGGAAATTTTTTTCAAAATTAAGTTAGGTAATAAAAACATGTTTATCAATTTTTAAACATAAAAATATGCTGCACTCTACTTTTAAACTTTATTTTAACCTTATTAAAATATTATTATACAGTGAAATACAGAATCAAAAAATACTATGTATGTCAGGGGTGGCCAAACAGTCAATAGCCGACAATTTCAAAGTCGATCATATTAGAATTTATTTTTAGGACTACGTGCCCTATACGAGTATGTTTCTTAATAATTATAGTTATTTGATAATAAATACAATTTTTATGGAAGTATAGATCCTCAAAGATGAAGTATAATTTTAGTATTTCATGACCAAAAAAAGTTTAGCTACCCCTGATATATATATAATATATCGTATTATACCAACCCAGTAGATGGATTTGAATATATAAATAAATATATAAACTTTTTTTTATGAATTGTCATATTTATTAAATACTATCGAGATAGTTTATTTGTCTATTTAATGAAACTGCAGCTATAATGATTAACGATTGTTCATTTTTGTATTTCCCCGTATTAAGCCTAAGACGTTTTAACGATATCTATGCGTATTAAACATATAAAGGTATAAATTAATGATTTAATTTATTTTTAATACTTCTGGATTCAATCAACTCAATGTCAACCCTTTGTATGCGATAGAAGAAAAATATTATTTAGTTCACAGTTCATTCCAAATAAAAAGTAGGTAGCGAGTTATTTTACTTATAGTTAAAATGTTTTAATTATTTAAATATTGTAACTTCATTTTAATTTGTAACTATTTAATGACCAACATTACAACGAATACAGATTACTTGTTTTACAAAGGTTTCAGAAGAAAAGCAAAAAACAATTTATACAATTTAAATAATATTTTAAAGATAAAAACTCTATTCTAAATAGACCTCTATATTTTTAAATTTTCAGGTTAAAAAAAATTAATCCCTATGTGAAGTATTATAATATTCAAATTAATCAATTACGTTAAGTAAAATTTGAACTATTAAACTATGTAACAAGGTAAATTCTACTCATTGCAGTAAATAATTTCTTACATATTGTCTAAACTTCTACTAAAATTATAATAAGTATACATAAATCTATTACAAGTTATTAAGTATTAAAGTAAAATGCATCAATAATTATTAATATTTCTCATAGTTAAAATCCAAATATTTTGTGTATAGATTAATTATTCAATAAAAATATATTTATGTTGAACAATAAATACAATAATTAATATCATCATAATCTCATAATAATAAAATTGTGCTATATAATGCTAAGGTGTGTAATTTTTTTTCTACACCAAGACCACCAGGCACCATAATAATACTATTAGGTGTGAAATAGCACCCTATGCTATTTTTATACTAAAATACTCTTGCCCTTTATAATGTCTACGATTCAAAGTTATTAGTTAATAGATATAGATGTCCCATGGGCACTGAAAAGTTTTGAAAATTTTTTATAAAATTATAACTCTATGTCCTTCATAAATATTTCATCCCACAATATAACATTGTAGTTTTTGCCCGACTGCTACAAAAGCATTTGAATTAATTTTTAATTATTTCAAATTTGTAGCGGAAGAGATATACGACAGCATATTATTGTATTTAATTTTAAAGTTTTAGAAGTGTGTTTGTATTAATTATAGAAAAAAACCTAAGTCATAATAACTAGTAAGACTTATTTTTTGCGCTGTAATAAAAATATAATAATTTCATTTAAAAATATTGTCTATTTTAGAAAAATAAAATGATGTGTTTTTGAGAGAACGTAATACAAATTTCAAACTTTCGCTTTTAAACAAACAATTTCAATGAATTAAAAATAAAAATAAAATGCATTCATACCAAAAACATATCCAAATTAAAAATTAAAATTACTATCTAGTCAGAACATCAGGTAGGTAGTAACATTATATCATTAGCGCTATTTTTTTTACGTTATTATGAAATTCTTTAGAAAATTCATTAAATACACGTTGACGCGAATCGGCCTTTTATAATATACTTCTGCTTTTGTAATTCTAGAATTAAAATTTTTTCATAAAATCAAAAGAGGATAATATAATTTTGGTAAATATGATATTATAGGTATACCCGTTTTTAAATATTAAATAATTTTTTATAGCCATAGGTGGTATTATGTTATTTTACAATAAAAGGTAGTAAAATTAAATTATTTATTTTAATTTTCTTTTTAAATATCTGTAATTATTTTAAATGTAGAAAGAGTTTTTATCTTTAAAATATTGTTTAAATTGTATAAATTGTTTTTCGCTTTTCTTCTGAAACCTTTGTAAAACAAGTAATCTGTATTCGTTGTAATGTTGGTCATTAAATAGTTACAAATTAAAATGAAGTTACAATATTTAAATAATTAAAACATTTTAACTATAAGTAAAATAACTCGCTACCTACTTTTTATTTGGAATGAACTGTGAACTAAATAATATTTTTCTTCTATCGCATACAAAGGGTTGACATTGATTTGATTGAATCCAGAAGTATTAAAAATAAATTAAATCATTAATTTATACCTTTATTTGTTTAATACGCATAGATATCGTTAAAACGTCTTAGGCTTAATACGGGGAAATACAAAAATGAACAATCGTTAATCATTATAGCTGCAGTTTCATTAAATAGACAAGTAAACTATCTCGATAGTATTTAATAAATATGACAATTCATAAAAAAAAATGTCCTACTCAATGTATATAGATATTATACCTAGGCATATAACACCAAAACTATTGAAGTATAGAGTAAAAACATTAGTACTTATATTATTTATTTAGAAGAAATAATCATTATCTATAGCTAAAACTAATTAGCTAAAACTATGGTGAGGATAGACATAGCACCGACAACATTTTAGACCTATAAGCTTAAAGTTTTAATCGATCAAAAATTTGTTTGACTAATCGATATATATATTTTTTTTTAAGCCTAATACCAATAATGTTTTTTCATTGGCCACTTATTATTTTAAATCTATATATGATTGTATTCAATAAATATAAATAATATTTTTATCAATTATAATCAGTAAAATATACTTTAAAGTTTCTTTAAAATATCATGTATACTTTTAGGTTTTTGGCTTTACTTTTTTTTGGAATTTGTGGTTTCTTTGAATTCAATACCTATTTTGCTGAACATTTCTTTAATTTTGTATTTTCATACATCATTTCTGCTTTAAAATATCAAATTTAAAATATAGGTTACCATTTAAAAAAGTAAAAGCTGCAGTAAAAAAATCAATAATATGGTAGGGGAAATAATGCTGTATTATAATATTATGATATCTTTCATACTTATAATATATTATTATATAATATTTCAAATTGTGGTAAAAAAAAAATATTTTTATGTATTCAAAAGCTGAATTGGAAAACGAATGCTTTAAATAACTATAAAATTCACGTTACATTTTTATGTATAATTATAATCAATTTTGTTGTTTTAACTTTAAGTCAATGCCAATAAGTACGCTGCTTGTAATGAGAATACTATTTGTATTCATAAAATATTAACTATAATAAAAGTTTTCATTAAATTCTTTCTAAGTACTTCGGAAAACAATACATCTTTTACCTGTTTCAAAACAGATTTTTCATCCGACACTAGAGAATATATTACGATACATTTAGGGTAGGTACCTATACGACACAGGTGTTGAATGTGTAATTTCAATATTTTAGTTCATGTTTTTAAAGTGTGTTGTGCATGCACTCATTTGATGACTTAGATGACTTATAGGTATAAAACAGATACCTAATGATATTATCCCAATTAATAGCTAGTCTTCAAAACATAAAATGTTGATAATGTTATCCATTTTGAACAACCTAATTAATTATTAAAACTAATAATTTCATTGATCGAGTGTTTTTAATTGAAACTAATAGCTTTATATTATAATCATCGATGCTTAAATAATAATATGTTATTATTTTTTTTTTTTTTTAATAATTGTATACCTACAATAATATAAAAATTAGGTATTTTTAAACTTTCTAAATTATTTTTAATTTTTAAAATGCGAAATGTTTGAACAGGAATTATTCGTTGTTTTAAGATCTTTATAATATTAAAGTACCTATGTCCTATACTAATATTAGATTATTGAATTTAACAGGCAGGCATTACAATTTAAAATGTTTAGATATTAATTTTAAACTTCTGAAATTAATTTAGTATATACCTACCTACAGTTGTATTACTAGACATTTATTGAAATGATTCAAATCAAATCAAATCAAAGTATTATTATAAATTATATAATGCAATGTCTATATTATATCCACCTTTTTCTTTAAGTTTTATTAAATTACTAATTATAATAATATAATGTACGCAGATGATATATCAAGAATTTAAATAATTGTTATAAATTATTATTATTAGTATTCGATTCATAATTAATAAATTATAATATGAAGATGAGATTTATTATTACGATCAAATGGACCATTTTAACTTTTAACAAATATTATTTTTTTTTATTAAAACCGAATAAGCACCCCTTATTAAAAAAAAAAAAAATATATAATTGAATCAAAATTACATATTTATACACTACATTCATAAATATAACTGTAATATATTTATATAATTAATACTGAATATCTATAAAATAATACTGAATAAGCAACCGTTAAGTCAATTTATGAAAGTATCAAATAAACACATGAAATAAATAGTGTTTTTTGAGTTCTTCAAATAAATTTAACAATTAATAAAACAACTTAAAATGTTCAAAGCTATACATATTTGAAAATATTTATAAAACTATAGAGCGTATGCGAGTATATCATTACATTTTCAGCTTTAATTTAAAATCAAATCACATCAGCATCAGTATGTATAAATGGTTATGTACAAAATGTATGTAAATATTATAATTTAAACTACAAAAACAATGATAATGATTAATAATGAATGATTTTATTTTATTCGAAATGGGTAAAAGCTATATACATTCGTAATTTCTTTAATTTTTAATTTTGTTTTTATGTTGAATTTGTTTTCAAACATTTTCTAAAGAAACGATAATTTTCATATGTTTTATTTTATGAAGGGGTTGATACAATTTCCATACAAATAAATCGTTATACATATTTTATTGATACAGGAACCGTTTTCAATTACGTTGAGATCGATCAATAATTAAAAAATAAAAGTACTGAACTACATGTTTTGATAAAACCCCAAGCTACTACAACCAAAAAAATTGTTTATGATACTGGTTGAAAAAAACTGATGCAGACTACAATTATATGTTTCAAATTATTTAAGTACCTACTTATCCTTAATATTTACATGAAAACGTAAAAAAAAATTTTATTTTAATAAAAAAATATATCACAATAATAAAATTGTTCTATTGCAAGATAGATAACATGACAACATTGTACAATTATTATAGTTATTAACAACTCGAGATTTTTATAACTCATTGAATACTAACTTAATTATTTGGCTTTACGTTTTTTTTTTAATTTTGAGTTAATCACAATACCTTTGAATTTTTTAAGAAAAGAGTAAACGGATAGTAGTTTCAGATGTTAAAATTTTAAAAATGCATTTCTTGTTGGAATATTTTGAATTTTTCTATACGCCGTACAGTATACAATTAATTAATTAATTTTTTTTCTTTATAAAATAATATAGGATATATAATACGTTAATCGTTTTAGTTTTTTTAAATACTACCTTGGTTATGTGAATCTGTACTGATGTGATTATTATTTTCACTTTGATTTTTTAGTAATAAAATATTTTATAATATTATTTGAATTAAAAAAAAAATGTGGTGGCTTTATAAAAAGCTATAGCATTGTCCTCTGATGGTAATTTTTCCTGTGCGGAGCTGTGTTGTAGACGTTCATATTCTCAATTGAATTCTATTGAAATTAAACCATTGGAATCAACAGTGGCGTGTAACGACTATACATATTATATCGATGTCGCATGCACGGTGACCATATTCGCCTTTACGTCTGTACATGTCTGATAGGGGTCAAAAGGTAGAATTATTAATGTTTTTCTTTTCAATATAGGTACCTTTATTTTAATATAAAAATGTGATTTTTATCTCGTAGGTTACACGCCACCATTGACTACGACAACGTCTTATCGCCAACCAGACGAGAGCCATCATACACAACAACAATAATAAAAACATATTAATTATCAAATTTTAGACACGTGTCTACCGTGGCAATCGGACTCACGATATCGATATTGTATCAAACATCTTGCACTGTCTTGCACCTATGTTTGTTCATGATTTTTTTATGACATTTATCATCGACGGCGAGAGGGTGCCTATTGAATTGGTATTTACGCGTGTTTTGATGTTCCGTAGCGTCACTTGTGAATAGGACCGATTTCTATTGTGTATGTCTTTTAAACATAAAATAAAAAGTGAAAAGAGGTAAGTATGTATTTTACATTGTTAGGATATTTTAAGACGTATACTATACGTTTAAAGATTGTGGATTATTACTATTATTATATTATTGTATTCACAATAAGTAGGTATACCTACTCAAGTACACCTATTTTGGTTTATACTATATTGTACTTACAAACATTTATTTTTAGTTTATAATATTATTATTGTTCGAATCGCTGATCATTAAAAATAAATGTGTAACTCGTATATAGCTGGTTAAGTTCGTCTTTAATGGGAATACAATTCCTGTTTACTCGATTTATTTGATCGTTATATAATTTTTATTTTATTTTTTAATTTTCTGAAGTATGCATCGGAAATATTACGATAAAATTAATGTATATACGATATACCTACACAGGATATATTACCTACTTATAAGTTAGCTTATTCTCAAACTTGAAAAGAAAAATCTTCAACCAGCTATTAAAATTGATTTATAATTTATAATTTGTGCAAGAGGCAGCGTTCAACTTTAAGCCATCATATTTTCGAACGAATAAATTAATTAATGGAGCTGTATATAAATTGTATTAAGTATATATTTATACGTTTTTTTTTTTTTTATATAATATTTTATATTAGTATATTATAATGAAGATCGACTACTATAGGTATATTTACTATGGTCATGATTAGTGGCTCTTATGCATCAAGTTTTTTTTTTTTTATCAGTTATCTATCGATTGACTTGATAACTTTCTACGAGAGTTTATAATATTACTATTAGCAGCTTTACATTACCCCTATCTCCCTCCCTTTCACCTCTTTCTCTCTAATATACTCCAACATTTCAAAATTATAAAAAAATATCGTTCGCAATGCCTGAAATAAAACATTGTTCACGTCTGCGCGAGTATGAATTTAAATTTTAAAGTTTCTTCATAAACTATTAATAAAATATTATACTCTGGAATGTATATAAAACTATTCTATCCCCTTCATATTGTGATCACTCCTCGATAACTTTAACTCTTTCATAATGTTTGTATTTGTTGTACCTATATTAAACATCTAACTTTTACTATTGTTAATTTTGCATAGCAATGACTCGTGGCATATACATTTTATAAAATATATAAGTAAATAAATCAGTGGCGTAGGTAACTAAGGGCCCGCAGACCCCGCGTTGCGGGGGCCCCACGGTAATTTGGGGCTCTGGTTATAGGGTTATATTTGATATACCTAACAATATATTAGGGGTCCATTCTTTACATTTTTTATTTTTTGGGGGGGGGGGCAAATTTTTTTGTTACGCCACTGAAATAAATAAATAATCGAATGTCTACAATTTAAAACCGATTCAACTAAATATAGAAAGTAAAATCTCTAACAGTAAAATGCCCTTCCTCATCGAATGCATATTAATATTCATGGGAGATGTAATGAATAACATAGATTTATTCTTTATTTAATTTTGAAATTTATCAATACACATACACTCATAAAATAAAAATGTGTTGTTGTTGTTGTTTTTTTTTGTTATAGATTTCGTATTATTATAGTACCCATGTAATATTTACGTGTTTGTTTTTATTTTTACCTACTGTTTATACTTTATTAATTTATATGCTATGTAATACATGCACGTTTAAGAAAGTGTGTTATATACCTGTTATTAATTGGAATTATATTTCCATAGTAATATACGATGATTATTATGATAATATATAATATTAAATATTAATACTATGAATGAATCGATCGTATAGGTTCGCGTGTTCGCATACATAATATATTATACACGTAACGGCAGTGCTCGTCCTCGTCAACTATATAAATCTTGTCCGTGTTTGAAATCAATCTAAATAAACAATATTATAATAATTTACAGGTTACTCAAAAGCTTATTATTATTTCCTGTGATGCGTGTAGAGTAGGCGCGTAGGTACCTTTATGTTGAAAACGAACGGTGTAATTATTTCGTTCTATTATTCTATTATTATTATTATTATTATTATAGTATTTTGATGAGTTTAGGAAAACGATTATTGCGAACCCACACATACACTCACGTCACACACACACACACACACATACACACATGTACGTCCTAATATTACACACTTATTCACATACACACAAATACAAACACTCACACACACACACACACTCACATACATACAAACAAACACACACACACACACACACAAGTTACTTGACAGTACCACTCTGCTACTCTTGTTCTTGGCGTGTATGGTAACACGGTCTGGTGGGGGCGCGAAGAGAGGTGCAGCTATCGATCCGAAATTGGTTACCATGGTGACCCTTTGAACAAATCATCGCCGCTAGCGGACAGCCTCCTCCTCCGCCGCCACTCGCTCGAATCAGCAGTATACCTACCTCTATACATTTGCAGCGGGCCACGGTTAACCCACCGCCGTCGTCTGGTCCCGTTTTGCGATTTTTGATCTGATGACTGTATATTTTTGTTTTTGTTTTTGTTTTTTTTTTTCACAACTCGTTCGTCAGTATAATAATTATTGTTATTATTAGTAGTACCAGCGTATAGAAGATATAATGTTATGATGTTATCCTGCATGTGCTTTCTGAGGGAAAACAAATTAAAAACCCGACCCAAGGCGTTTTGCGTAACGCGTAATACGTCACGTCGTTCACGCGATTCGTGGAAATCATACTGACAACAAAAAGGACGTTGCAAATAAACATACCGGCGAAGGATTTAAAACTTAAGCCTTTACTCGGATATGTGCACGCGTACACCAGCAACGAACGAGGCAATTTGCGTCCAATCCGCCTACACTTCCCGTACCTACTTAAAAATAAATGATGACAGTAAAAAAAATACATATAAAAAAAAAATAATAATATATATAAAATATAATATAATATAGTATAATATCACTGCAACGACGGGCAGTGGTGTAGGTAGCACCCGTCTTGTTCAGCCCACGTGGACTTGCGTGTTGTTATTATAATTTATTTAACTCAAAACAGCAATGATGAATCGCAATGTTTCAAAAACATTTCTTGTTAACAGTTTATCATCACTACTGCTAATATAAGAATAGTTAATATTATGATAGTAATATTATAGCGAGCTTATTGTTAATCGCGATTTTAAAACGTTCACGAGGTAAAAAATGAACCATGTAAACAACGCGGTAAATGGTCGTTTACATTTAGCGTTTGTTATGACTTATGAGTTATGACTCATAACTTATGAGTAATAATAATATGTTATGATTCACGGGGATATGAATAATATAATTATATTATAGCAATTATAAGATGAAATCCTAAAAAATGCAATTAAAAATATATGTATACAAAATACAAGAAAAATAAACAATATGCACTTTGTTTTTCTAAAATACTATTATTTACATTTGATTGCTATTAATCAACAGTACTCCTACATTATAGAAAAATATAATGCCTATAATAGCTTTTTAAATTTAAGTCTTAATGATGATACATTACAATATTATAATAACTTTAAATAATTAAGGGGCCCGGTGCCAGATTTTTAAATTTTCCGCAATTCTACAAAATTTGAAAATTAAATTTTGCATTTGAGTTACCACCTTAGTTATAATACTTTTCCACTAA
>VUJU01003439.1:0-11483 GCA_009835225.1 Aphis craccivora | reverse complement strand
AAAAAAAAAATATTTTACCTTTGGTTTAGTTTTGAGGTGGGAGTATAAACAAGAATAGCCCCCCCTAAGATTTAGTGCTAGTTGCGCCACTGCCTAATTTATAAGTATATCTTTGTATATTTATATTAAATATCAACTGTAGAGTATTACCCACCTTCATTGAAATTATCATCGATTTTATCCATGCATAATAAGTGTAAGTCAGTAACAATATGTTAATTATTATCATTAAATTAAAAATCTAAAACATGTTGTGTAGTATTTTTTTTCTATTCCAACCAAATAAAATGTATGAAGATTCAAAATATTGTGGTATTAAAATACATTAATACCTATTGCATTGTAATTACAATAATAAATTTAATTACATTTAACTTCTATAACTTTTTCATACGAAAGGATTTGATTTCAACACAATTAGTTAATTACTTTAAAACTTTTATTCAATTTTATGTTTTCCATAAAAGTAAAATTTGGGTTTCGAGTTAATCACTGTGATACGATTGTTAAATTGAATATACACGATTTATGATTGATTATATGAATAATTTTAAACAGATGACTTTATGATAAATGCTTAACCACTATTTTTAACCAATTTTATTAAAATTTTCATATTTAATTATAATATATAAATGTATAATAATACATATTCATACTTTATTATAGTATTGTTATTAAATTTTGTATCAGTACTAACTTACCGTAATATTATGTGTGAATAGGTCCATGGCGATATTTTACAAATGGTTATAAAATCTTAAAAATAATCTATTATCATGAACATATTTTATTGAATGTGGTAATATTCATATATCACTATTCATTTATAAATTAAAATAAAATAATTTTTAAAATGTATAAATACATAATTATATCATAAATACAAATTGTGCATATATATTTCTTTGTTTCAATACTAATTACTCATTAATAATTTATTTATTTATTATTTATTAATTATTAAAAATATATAAATTCATTTATACAGGTTTTCAAATCATATAGGTTATACATTTTTAACATTTTTTAAATTTAAATTGTTGCTGTAAAATAATAAGGAAATGCACGTGATTATTTGGATGAAATAGTTGAATCTATGTAGGTAACTTTAATATGTTTAAATACCGATTATTGCTGCTCACTTCTCAGTGAAGTCGGTGGTCGCACAATGTGAAAATGTTATTACCAAATTTTGTTAAAAATGTTTAAGTCTTTTGTAAAGAAAATGTTGAACCATCTGATTTGTTCAAGAATTACTTTAAAATTTAACTTAATGTCTGTGTAGTGAAATAAATGTGTAGTAGGATAAACTACGAATAGTTATAATTATTATTGACTTAGGACTGTCTTAGGTACATGACTATTTATTTAATACTATAATATCTCTGATAAAATGAGTAAATATACACAAGAAAACAGCTACAACATATTAAACTAATATTATAGATACAAGGTAGAAAATTATAAACGAATATTGATTTAATATAAGTTAAATTAGAAGTTTACTGTACAAATCCCATAATTTGTACAAGAAAAACCGATCAAAACTTAAATGTACAAATTTAATTATTCAAGTTAAGACTTAATAAAAAATACTAATACCAATGTAATATGTAATAATTGCATAGCAGCTCCTCAATAATTATATCTGGACTTCCACGACCGTTAAAAGCAATTATTGCGTTGCTGTAATACATAACTATATACATATCTCCTTTGTTATGATTCATTGATAGAATACTATAAACATCTCTAGACTTTAGTGTTGTATTAAAACGTATTTTTCATTAAATTTTTTCAACATAAATTAACCTACTACAATATAATAAATATTATTATAATTATTATATTATATTATTATAAGTCCAGATGACTCCTACAAGTTACGACCGTTAAAAGCAACAATTTCGTTGCTGTTATTTGTAACGTTTTATTGATAAACACTAAATATCTCTAGACTCTATAGTGTTAACAACTTAATTGTATTAAATCGTATTTTTTTGTTAATTTTTTTCAACATATATTTTATAACACTGACAAATTACGAAAACAAGTTCCAAATTAAGTATCGTTTTCAAATTTTGATTCATACCTATTCAGAATATCAAGTATGAAATATGGCATTAAAATAAAACACATTTATGATTAGGTACCTACATTTAAATATATCACTGATATGAAAAAGTATACAGTTAGAGTTTGTAAATGATTTATAGCGTAAATAACGAGTGTTGAGAATTTTTCTAATATACCTACTGCAACTTGCTGTGTGTTTAGCCCTTATATTTATATAATATGTTTTCAGAGACATAAATTAAAGATTACTATCGATTGAATGAAACGTTAAGGAGTTCCGAATTACTAGTCAATTCATATGTAATACAACAGAATGACCATTAGGAATTAGAGAAGGTAAGTGTAAGTTCATTAAGTCGATTCCCATTGCGTACAAAGCTTAATTCAGCAGCTTTACAACCAACTAATTTATTATTTTTGTTTTTTATCTCACCGACATATTTATATTTCCCATAAAAATACACTTTAGGTAAATTGTTGTCATTAAAAAGTGTTGAGTCGTATCCTGATGATATATAAACACCCTGTAAATATTCAATAGATGTATTAATTATAAATCAGTCACACCTGTAAATTGTTAAATAATTTTTTTTTTTTTTACAGTTGAACATTTCATGAATATCTCTGTTTCATTAAATATAAGTATATAGGAATAAAATAAATTGATTTAGTCGTTAAAAAGATTTTTAAATAGGAACATAATATTTGTTTCCATAGTTGTCCTTTATTATATGATTGTCATGATTTGTGTTAAATGGTTATACTTCTACAAAACTATTATTGAATTTTCTGACTGGAAAATATTTTTAAATTTAAATCTGCATAGCATTGAGAACCTATCAAGTAATTAGCATACTACGTATATTGTAACGAAACGGGTTTTTGTCTATGTAACTTGTTCTTGTCCCTGTCGTTTATTATTAAGCCAAACCATTTTTTTATTTTATTAATATCATGTATCGAATTATGCTATGTATGAAATAATTTATATTAAATGTCACTTATATTTCGTTTAATATTTCTTTTCATTTTATCAGAAATGACTACATATGTAATTATATCAGACTTTTAGTATATATGGTATTTATATAGGTTTTTATTTTTTTTTTAATACTGGCTGCAGCCAAAAGTAAAGAGTATCAAATTAAACTTAATAAAAGAACAATACAAAAAATGTGTAGTAGATATAATAATTGAAAATGAAAAGGTAATAAAAAAAAAGCGGGCAAGTGGGTACATTAGGGTACGGGTACATTAGGTGCCGTGTGGATCACTATTATGTATTATAAGAGGGCTAAATTTGAATCCAATAATAATTATCATTGTATACGAAAAACAATTCTGAACGAAGATGATTTGTCAGCCTAGGATATAATTTTCAGTGGTTGGTGAAAAAGGTGGTTTATGTTTGAATGACCTGAATACATCAAAATTTAAGTTTTTTTATAATTACGAGTATTATTAGCTAAACTTATGGAAAATCTTGTATTACATTTTCAACTCTTAGCTACTTATACAAAAATTTGTATAAATTATACCTACAAAATAATTTGCAAATATTCATGGTTTTGACGAATTTCCGTCAATATTTGAACTTTAAATGCAAATAAAAAAAAATTGTGCCTATGTATTCTTATAATTTTTTAATCACTATAAGAATAACTTATGAGGAACATTGTATTAAATTTTCAAGTATTTTGATTGGGCCCAAAAAATTTTATCGACACTTCAAAAAAAATTTTCAGAAAAATTGAAAATTTAAGTTGTCTATAAATAGCTCAAAAAAAGTCAAAATATTTTGAAATTTAAATCACCTAAAGAAAACGCAAAGCTTAATAACTGGTAAAATTTTCAAGTATCTACTACTTATACTTTTTGAATAATAACAAATATTTAAAATCATTTTAGGATAAATCGTTATCGTTACGCTATTTCGTAAAAATTTAAAATTCAAACGCACTTAAAATGTTTCCTATAATGATGTTACGAGTTTTCACTATAGCTACTTGAAGGAAAACTTATGGAAAATTTAGTGTTGTAATTTTAATCCTTAGTTATAAACACAAACAATTTTACGATTTTTCAACTTCAAAATTACTTACAAATTTTCGTGTTTTCGACAGATTTCGTAAAAATTTGAACTATAAACGCTTATAAAAAAAAATTGTGACTAACGATTTTTAATTTTTTTTTAGCTACAATAAAAACAATTCATAAGGAACCTTGTATTAAATTACATAAAATTGGTAGTGGGCAGTTTGTGGTTGGTGAATTGATAGCCTTTGTAAGTGAATACCATGAATTTCCCAGTATACTTTCAATTTAGAACACGCATTATTAGTGACATAAACCAAAGAGTTTGGTTTCCAACCACCAGTTAAACTCCAAGAAGCGAAGTTTACATTAAACTAGGTACACAAAATATTAAAACAGATGTATTTACAAAATAAAATTTTAAAATACCATGATGCGAAACTGAAAATAGTTCGACATAAAACATAATCGGAAATATTAATTAAATAATTATTATAGTGTGCAGTTTAATGTTTTTTTTTTTTAGAACGCTGATGTTCAAAAATATAATTATGAAATAAAATCAATAAAAACATTATCAACGTATACTCGGTAACCCAATTACTTGGATTAAATAATACTACAAGTTTTATGACTTTTGTTTATTATTTTTTTCATAATAGATTACATAACAATGAAGGCTATCTATGCTGTTTAAAGTCTAACCTATAAGACTTTAACTACTTGAAAGTTGAAATCAATTATATTAAATATTATATTATGATTGACTACTTACCTATAATAATAATTTAATAACTAATAATTGGTTTTAATAATTTGAAAAAATATATAAACATGATTTTATTCTTAATAAATTTGTGAAAGTAAGTGGAAATAATAATATATTTTTTTATTTTTTGAAGGAAATAGCAAAATATTAAAATTTAACACCAAACGTCTATAAAAAAAATTGAGATAGTATTTTAGATCATTCTAGATTTTTTTATGTTGACTTGAGAATAATCCTAATGGACATTTTAAAATTTAGTTATTAAAAATAAATTATTGATGAATAACATAAATTACCATATTTAAAAAAAAAACCCATTCAAATAACATATTTTTTTATTTTATAATTGGTTTATAGTTACACAACACTGTTTGTTATTATCAAATAATAATTCATTATCAGTTAATACTTGTTATTTTAAAAACACGACATTTAATAAAAATGTTGAAAGTATAATCATATATTTTTAAACATACCTAATATAAAATTTTTAAATAAATTTTATCAGTATTTCAAAATTGTCATAATGTAGAAAATAAAAATATTATACATTAGGATTTCATTTTAAAGACTACACTAAATTCAAATATATGTAAAAAAAAAAAATTGTGCAATTGTATTAAAAATATATTTGTAATTTTAATGGACGACAATGATTTAAATTTTTAAACTTTAACAATTAAAATTAAAATTTTTTATAAATATAATGAACATTATTTCCATAAATTTTAGAAAAATGTATTTATTTGTTGAGCCAAATTTAAATGTTATAATAATTATTATATTAAATACACTTACTATTAAAGAATCGTCAAAAGGTATTTCAAATGTGAAATTCCCTCTAACTTCGGTTATATTAAATGACTTTTTACTCGAATATGTATTAAACTTCAACGGTAAATTATTTGGTTCCTCTGAACATTGATAAATTGCTGTTATTATAACTTTATATTTCTTCTATAAAAATAAAACGTATATACCTAACACTTGAAACATATTAAACAAATTTTCAATTACAAAAAATGTATTTTTACAGGAATTCATTATTTTACCAAAGGTAAATTATGCAAAAATTTTGTTTGCGCTTTTGAGATGGCAAAAAAATTCATAATCACAAATAATTTAAATAAAATCATTTTGATATTTTACGATCTACTAACATAAAACTAACAACCAAAGTGAGGTTTTGTAATTGAGAATGAAACCAATATATTGTTTATTGTGTAAATGTTTATTGCTATTACACTTTTAATATGAATCTAATTTGATATTTATTTACATTAAAACATTCATTGTACTACTAATGTAAAATGCTATAATAAGACTTTGTATCATCATGGCCGTAATATAATTTTTTTTACACTACTGAAAACATCACACATTGTTTATAATAGGTAATACAATACAACTTATACATCAATCTGACTCTAATCATCATCCATTATTTCTCTTTATTCAATGATTTTATCATAAATGTATTATTATTTAAACTGTATACCTATCAAATTATAATATAATTAAAATTGTCCAGATTAATAAGTATATGTTTAATCTTTATACATTTAGATTTAATATCAACTGTAGAGTAAAGTGGTATTGGTATTATCCCCTTCATTAAAATTATAAGCGATTTTATCCATGTGTAAATGTGTAATAACTATAATAAATGTAAATCTATAACAATATATTAATAATCATTACAAAATGTTTCAATGAATTTGTTTAAAATTGTACATCAATCTGATTCTCTCTAATCATCCTCCTTAATTTCACTTTATTTAATGATTTTATTCTATAGATAATATTATTTTAACTTAAGATATAATATTAAACTTTTATATAATTTCAGAGTGGTATTACGCATCTGCGTTGAATTTATTAGGTATCGATTTTATCGATGTGTAATAAACTAATAACAAATTAGTGTTACATAATTTTAAAAATCATTTAACCTATTTAAAATTTTACAAACAATTTCGAACTATATTATGCGTAATTTTATAATATTGAGATGTTGAAATACCTCAATACCATTGCATTGTAGTTAAAATAATTTATTTAATTGCATTTAACTTCTATAATGACGTCTTGCATTCGAAAAGACTTGATTTCAAGTTTCAACATAATTAGTTTATTTTATTTTATTCAAAAAAAAGCATTTCACATTTATAGGTATTTTGAAGGGGCCAATATTCGTTTATTTTTTTATCTTGGATTTGTGCACGTTATGCGACCTTAATATATCTTTTTGTTTTTATATGTTATGTTAAATTGATTTTTTTCATGGTTAATTGTAATATCACAAAATTTACATAATAATACACTTGCATCAGTTGCAAAGAACTTTCACCAAATAAGCGAACAATATTTTTAAGACGAATTGAAACTGATTTTTTTTCTTTAGGCAATATATATACATGAAGGTACAAAATTACAAAATTTGGTTTATGAATGCACAAAATAAGGTTACCTATTTACGCCAAAAAAAAAAAAATAATAATAATTTGTTTTGGGTAATATATTAGATATGTAATATGGCATACACAAAGGGCAACCTATGGCCTAACCTAACCTATGCCTTGTACGAAAGCCAGATCTGCGGAATTCTTTCTTACACTAAAAAATGCTGGAGAATATAATAACCAATCTGAAATAAATATTAAATTTAAGCCATTAACTTCCTCCTGATCGTCGAAGGGTTCTCAAGGTCGTGTATTTGAGAATATGATCAAGTACATTATATTATATAGAATATAATATATTGATAAATTATAATATTACTAGATATATGAAGTATATTAATATCATATACCTTACCTGACTCACAGTAGTATATTATATATGTTTTGACCCATTCAGTTAATCTTGGCCATTGGCGACCGTTAAGATTTCTATTTTATGATGTAAATTGTAACGTAATACCAACGCTATGATGGTAGTTTGTAACGTCAGCCGATGGCCAAGATAAACTGGATGGGTTATATGCAGTGATATAGTAAGGTGAATCAAATAAAAAAAATACACTGAACATGTGAATTAACATAAATACAACACTGTCTTAGTTCGTTGTAGAGAAGGCCAAGTTGTAGGGCACAAGATTTGGTGTCGAAAGATGTTTTTGATGTGACTAGTGCACATGTACAGATGAGAAATTCGACATGACCACGCCAATCAGAGTCGCCCCATCAAAGTCGTCTGTGTTTCCAAAGACCTAGCTTTATCCTTAATGGAAAATACTCTCATTAAGACCATTCATAGTTTAGCGCGACATACAAACAAATCACACGTGTTGCGCCCTATTGCGACAAACACGCAGTGGCGTATTTACGGCATATGGGGAATAGATCCCTTCCTTGTTCTTTTTTTACTAATGTTGGTAAGTGTAACCCCCCCCCAACGAGGAAATTATGTTTTCCAACGTATATCCCCCCTGAACAAATTCCTAAATACGCCAATGCAAACACGTGAGTGTTTCTATGTAACCTTACAATGTAAATCATCCCTTTCAACAATAATAAATTATATGTATTGCAGAAATTAACAGTTAGCAGTTAGAGAAAACTTGACCGTTATTTCATTAGCGTATACTAATATATTATTATGATATGTCAGCATACCATTAAAAATAATAGATACGATTATTATATTATATTTGAAAAATTCTATCAGTTGACATCATGCATGAGTAACGACCTCAAATTATGGGTAATTGACAATTGTACTTTACATTGAACACCTAGGTAGTTTACCTTTATTACCATCCATTGAAAAAAACAAAATTATAATCTAATAATTTTGATATAATTTTTAGTGAACTGTATTTTTCAAATATCTATATAAATGGTACACTATACAGCCTTGTCAAGTTTTAGATGTGATTAGGTATGTTAGTTAAAATTGCTAGAAACTCAAAATATAATATAATTATGTCCGTATAGCGAAATAATGTAAAATAAAATATTAAATAGTAATAAATATTATTTCATTAAATTGTATTATACGATACTAAATATATCTTTTTACTCGTTAACAATAGTATCGGTAGCTCATCTTCTATATAAAATGTCTATTTATTACTATAAAGTCTCTGGTAAAATGAGTAAAATACAGACATGAGAACAGCTACAACACATTAAACTAATATTATAGCTACAAAGTAGAAAAGTACAAACGACAATTGATTTAAAATAAGTTAAATTAGAAGTTTGCTGTACCGATCCCATAATTTAAACAAAAAAAATCGATCAAAATTTAAAAGTACAGATTTTTTATATAGTTGTTATTCAAAAACAAATTACTGTAAATAACACGCTAAACTTAAGTAAATTGGTTAATAGATTTAGTTTAATTTAATTGAGTTTCTAAAGCTGAAATCTTATTTTCAACTATCTTTAATGCAATTACATACCTTTATATAAACATAAATTGAAAAACTTAATAGAGAATCAGAAAAAAAATATTATTTTTTGGGATACCTAATTGCCTACAAAACTGTTGCAAGTATTTTAACATAAAATTATAAATTTTAAAGCTACATATTATTTTTATTTTATTATAAAGCTACATTTTTACTGTTATTGTCTTATTGTGTGATTATTAAAACTAAATTTACTATCCTTCTGATCAAATGAAGATTCAGTAGGACATATAATCAAGAATATGATCAAGTAAATTGAATACAGAAGATAACTAGCTTATTCAAGTTAAGACAGAATAAAAAAAACTAATCCAATATAGCATGACGTAATAATTTCACAACATCTCTCAACTAACTATGTCTGCTAAATTTACGACCGTAAAAAGCAACAATTGCGTTGTTATAATACATATCTCCTTTGTAACGTTTCAATGATAAAACACTAAACACCTCTATACTTTAGTCTCTAGTGTTGCATTGAACAGTATTTTTTCGTTAATTTTTTTAACGCATATTAAAAAACACTGAAAAATTATGAAAACAAGTTCCAAATTAAGTACCTCTTATAAAAAATTTAACACAAACTCAGACTACCGTGACTGAAGGATGGCATCAAATTAAAACACATTTATGGTTAGGTACAATTCAATATATTATTGCTGCTATGAAAAAGTATATACGTTAATAAGTATAAACAGTAGTTGGAATTTGGAGATAATAATAACTTTTGCTTCACTGCAGTATTAATTAACTAGTACACTAGACCAGGGGTCTCCAAACTACGGCCCACGGGCTGGATACGACCCTCGAACAAATTTTAACCGGCCCCCGGCCCTCATAGGATAATAAATATACGAGATGATATCTAACATTTAAAAATTAAAAATTTTATGTGTTATATATATATGTATAAACTTTTGTCCCATTTAGAGATGATGATATTTTTTGTGGCCCTTGAATAAAAAAGTTTGGAGACCCCTTCACTAGACAGTAAACAAAAAAAAAACTAACAAGACAATACAATTTTTAATTTTCAAAATATTACCAATATTCAACATACATTTTCGGACTGTCCCCATTTTATGATTCGGATGTTAGTTGCTGAATAATAATCCTTATATTATACACGAAACCGCATTTTAGTAATATAATAGCTGTTATAGATAATTTTCAGACATCGATTGTAAACCAAATGTATGTAACTTAATAATAAAACATTAAGACTTTGAATAAGTCATAAATTATTAATAATTGTTAGTCCTAGTTATTATTAAACAGTTATACTAATGAGTAATGATTCTAAGTAGTTACTAATAATCCAACTATAATAATAATGTTTAATAATAAAAATAAACAAACATGATACTATGACTCTCTAATAGACTGTAACTGTGTGTGTGTGTGTGTGTGTGTGTATCCCTTATAATTAAATATTATTAAATAGGTAGTATATTTTTTAGTTGTAATTTCTATTAAAGTTGACTATCGGTTGAATGAAACGTTAAGGAGTCACGAATTACTAGTCAATTCATAATATTATGTAATACAATAGAATAACCATTAGGAATTAGAGAAGGTAAGTGTCAATTCATAGTCGATTCCCAAGGCCGTACAACGTTTAACTCAGCAGCTATACAACCGACTACTTTATTATATTTGTTTTTTAACCTACCTACATATTTATATTTTCCATAAAAATACACTTTAGGAAAATTGTTGTCATTAAAAAGTGTTGTGTCGTATCCTGAGGCTTGATAAATACCCTGTAAATATTCAATAATAATGTTAGTATTACGTCAGTCATACATTTAAATTATTAAAGTATTCATTTTTTTTAAGTTAAACACATAATAAATATCTCTGTTTCCTTTTATAAATGTATATAATAATAAAATCATTTGGTTTAATGGTTAAAAAGTTTTATACACATAATATTTGTTTCCATAGTTTTAATTTATTATATTATGTTTGACAGGATTTATATTAAATAGTTATCAAAACTATCATTGAAATTCCTTACTGCAAAACACCGAGAAACATAAATCTGCAGAGCATTGAGAACCTATCAAGTAACTAGCACTTTACAGTCTACATGTCCATCTGGCATTTTGTAATGAAACAGTTTCATGACGTATTAACTTGCGCTTGTCCCTGCCGTTTATTATTCGGCCATCGTCTTTTTTT
>VUJU01003438.1:0-25823 GCA_009835225.1 Aphis craccivora | reverse complement strand
CACATTTTTTACTTCTGTGTGTTCATTAAGATATTTAAAAACTTAATTTCATAATAAATATTTTTATTCCAATTAGGTAATTGTTTGTTATTTTGACTGTCTATACTCTATACTCTATATTAGGAGGAGTATTCTCAATGTATTTATTGAATAATTTTATTAATACAATACTTAATTCATACCTACTTTACTTATAACCTTATAAAATTGATACTCGTTCCTACAGTATGTATAGTGTATACTTAATTATTTTATATTTATATGATATTCATGGGCGAATAGGCCTACTTACCGGGAAACCGGGCATTTTCCTGAGGGCCCCCTTTCGTATTTCAGCAATGGGGCCCTTAAATATTTTGCAATTACAATACAATTTTGAAATATAAAATAAATGATAAATATATAATATTATCTTATATGATATAAGAACTATTTAAAAATTGAAAATTTATTTTAAGATTTTACACGCTAACGCGAGTTTTATGTAAATTTATATATATTTGTTGTACAAATGAAATTCCTGATGATATAATAGTAAATGATTTGGTTTTCATTAAATATTCACCTATCACTTTGGTAGACGTTGAAAAGAGCTTTTCTATAAAAAAAAAATATACTAGTGGATAAGGTCGTTTTTATTCTAAAATCTTAAACAATCTCAGGTGATTCAGTGCTGTGGTTATAGTGGTAAAAATTTTGAAGGGGGACTAACGTTACCAAAAACTAAGGAGCGTTCCCGAGTTCTTCATCCAAAATCTATATCTTACCAAACTTTTATAAGAAACGTACTAGGTATAAACTTATATATTTTGATTTTTTATACACCATTGTTCATAAAAAGTTTATGTTAGTAAAGTATGTAATATCAAATTGTCTCCTATGAAAAATTATTTTAAATATACAATGCCTGCTAAGTTAAAAATAAATTGAAAATCATTGCCTGAAATTTAAAAAAAAAAATACATTTACATTTTAGTTTGAAACATTTCATTAAAAAAACAATTTATAATAAATAATATCACTATTCACGTTCTTTCAGTTTAATATTTTATTTAAATCACAATTATTATATCACGTGGAATCGCGCGAATGTATGGATAACACACTACACTATTTAATCTGTTCTGTGACACTACTACACAATAATTTATTATTTAAAAATCGCTTATCGCACTAAACTTAACTTCAGAACGTGAGATTATTTGAGAGAAATAAAATACGTTTAAATTTGATGTCTAATCAATGTGTGTGGCTGCGTAAGCAATAATTAATAAAATTAACATGCAACATATTATTATTAAATTCAGAATAAATTTATTTTTAAGCGTCCCCCCAGACTTTGGAGACTTAAATTAAAGGGGGCGCATAATCTTACCGCAAATAAGAAGGGGTACTCCGTCTCCCTCCGCCCCCTCACTTTAACCACTGATTCAGTGTATAACAGTTTAGAGAGTACAGTTTAATTTATATATGATCCAGTTCTATCAAAATAGTTAAATATGTATATATAAGGAAGTAATTGTTTTATCAGATTAAAAGAAATCCGAGTTGAAGTTTGGACAATTGAAAATTTATTTTAATCACTTCTTTCAATTTAATTAATTTAATAAAATATTATTTAAAATGAATTATTTATTAAAATAANAACAATTTACCTGCCTTTTTAATGTATTATTTAGAATTTTTAGGGCATTAAAGCATTTTTTAGGGTTTTATAGGGCATTAAATTCCCAGATCCAATTATAGCTATTACTATTCTGTGGTCTTTTACGAAAAATTATTATCAGCTATCTGCTATTGGTTATGTTAAGGAAGTTGTCACGATTGTGACTGGTAAGGTGGGTAACAACTCACAAATATGTTGTTATAGATACATTTTTTTTCACGTGGAGTCCCTTTTTTGAAATTTCCTGGTAAGCCAAAAATGGCCTATCCGCCCATGTTGATATTAAGTATAGTAACATTGTATGTCACGAAACAGTTAAAATTAGATCACAAAAGCCATATTTCATAGTTAGTAAAGTATAATTATGTTTTATTTTACATTATATATTTATTTATCACATTACATTAAATTATAATATTTTAGATTCTGATCTGAGCGATGAATGTATTGATTTTACAATGTTGTGTTTTTATTTTTTTTTGTGTTTGTGTACACGAGACCGTGTCGAAATAATACTTCAATTTCAAACTTTGGGAGTGGTTTCCGATAGCAAAATGAATCTAGTTGGTGCATTGGGAAGGTCATTTTTTGAATTTCCCATAAGTTTTCAAAAGCACCGGGAAAAAAAATTAAGGAAAAACGGGAATCTTTACGCAAAATCAGTTTTCGACCAAATTGATTTTTTTATATGGTTGTAATTCAAAAACTAATCACTGTAAATACTTGAAATTTTCATTTTTGGAAGTTTCATTAATAACATTGATAATCCTTAACATTTTTAAAAAATATAAGTTATATGTTAATAAAATGCAGTAAATCATTAATTTACCAAAGGCAAGTTAGGCAGAAAAGTGGTTTTTGACTTAAAAAAATAATAAAATCCAATGAGAACAAATATTTTTAATAGTATCATTTTTTTGGTGATAATTTTATTAACAATGATGTATCTTAAAAGTTTGATTTGATTTGAGTTTATTGATAGGAAGAATGACAAACAGTTTAGAATTATAAAAAAGTGATACATTTATGTTGACATGCTTGAGCTATAGCCCTTAAAAAATTCCGGAAATATTTATGTAATTTTATTTAATCTGAACAAAGTATCGATGTTTGTCGGGAAGTTATATTATGAAAATAGATTAAAGGCATTCGTTTTATAATTATTTAAAAAAAATCACGTACTTTTTTTTGGAAATGATTTGTATAGAAATGAATTCTATTTTATATTTTTACTCACATTAATTGTTTTTCCCATTTTTTACTTCTGTGTATTCATTAAGATATTTAAAAACTTAAAACATAATACATTTTTATTTCAAGAAGGTACCTAATTGTTTGTTATTTTGACTGCCTATACTCTATATTAGGAGAAAATCCGAGGAATACTCTCAAAGTATTTATTAAATTATTTTAATATTATAATAGGTACTTTATTTAAACTTTCTTTATGTTCGAACGCGGTTGACTTCCCGCCGAATCGCCTACGTCGCCAAAGGCTTTCCAATTCGCGCGATCGGCGCGGAATATCCGCGATAAGTCATTCCCCCTCTACAACCTACCTATTCGCCGGCCATTTTGTCTGATTCGCGATCGTCTGGGCATCGCCTTCGTTTTTTTTGTCTTTCGCCAACCGCCGAACCTGGCGCATGTTTGCGATTTTGGCACGCTTCTTACTTTTTTATGACCTCGTGGTCATCCGACCCATCCCGTGGTCGCTAATTTATTATTACATATCATATACCTACCTACCGTAGTAACACTTCGTAAGTCCCAAGACAGTTGGGGCCTGTCGTGTTAGCTACACTGCCAGTTATTTCGCGAATTATTTGTTATTTGCATTGAATTATTCATCGTCAAGAGCTGTCGCTTTACCAGCCAGGATTCACTGTACCGAGCGGCTGCACAGGTCTATATACTGTTAATATTATTATTATCATTATTTATTGTATATTATATATTTATTAATTTATTATATTATGTAAAAGGAATCACCTGTTCTGATTCTCTTTATATTATTATTGCTATTTCGTGGCTGTGCCTACAGAATTGTTATTATATATATATTTGGTTGTGTGTGTAATATTTGTTAGACGCGCGGCATACCTATTCTGCCATATTATATTTACATTTGTCGCATTATAACATTATACACTATTATACTATATCTATCATTAATTATTTGTTACACCGTGGGTTCCTCCCGTCCACAGCATTGCGCAAGTCGTTGCCGCTAACCGCGAATCATAAAGTAGGAGCGGACGGCGCACACTTTACTTTACTTTTACTTATATGTAAATTTACTTTGTCAACTATCTGCAATTTATTATACAAAATGTATAGATAGACATATTTCAAAAAAAAGATTGAGTATTATTTTAAAATGATATTTCATCAATAGGTAATTGATTTATTAATCTTTATTATTTATCAATGGAATACCATTATACACAAATCATTATCATTCAGTTGTGATTCAAATTGAAATATGCCGTAGAATGTTGGTTGTGTTGTTATAATTTTAGATTACATCCATGTAGTATAGTAAAGTTACCGTTGGACATAAATGTGTTATAAGATTGGATCAAAATGTTCAGCCACTATAACTGTCGATCTACCTTACATCCGTACTCCTCTACCGTCATTTTCGAGTAGCTTTTAACCACTAAACTTTGATAAATGAATGTGCTTTATAGTCAACTTTGCATCAGTTATATTTAACAACCAAGCACTGAAAAACGAATATAAAATTATGAAATATGTGAAAACTTGTTAAAGAGATGGGGAGGAATTGAATATTTTATAAAAACTAATTTAGATTTGAACATGGGAAAATTAATTTAACCAATTAACTCGATTAATAGAATGATGGCTATCAATTTTTTTTTTTTTTATCATGAAGTTAATTATATTATTAGGCCACGATTATAAAGAACAAAATAATAATAATAATAATAATAATTATGTTATTTATAATCGTGGATTAGGTATACCTACTTATCATTTATCAATACAACACAATATGATAAGAAAATTTATATTAGTTATTACTTATTAGGTTATTTAGTAAATAAATATAACAACATGATTTATTGTGAGTTGTTACACCGTTTATTATAAAATAAAATAATAAATGAATTCATTATTATTATAAAAAATCTGGAATACATATCACATATATTGATATTTTGTAAAATGTAATCAAATCGGTTTTTTACATGGTCGTATAAGACTCAATTCAAATACGCAACAACCTAGTACAATATTTTTTAAATTTTTTATCTTCATCGTCAGTTTATATTTTCCATAAATTACACTTTTGGGAAATTATAGTTTTCAATTTCTTTCAAATCCAATCCTGATGAAATATATATGCCCTGAAAAAATATTGTTGTTTAAGTATGTGTTTGTCTTGTAAATACAACATTGATGACCACTATTATAATTTCAAGAGTTATTTCCAATGGTTAGAGTGCATTTTGAAGAGAAATAGTTCTAAATATATAATAAAATGACAAAAGAAAATGTGCATGAATCGATGCCCTTAAATAATACAAAATTAAAACTATTAAGTACAATTCAGATAATTATAATTACACAGTAGGTACACAGTTATTAGATTATAAATTATTGAAGGCAAAATAATAACCGATATATAGGTAAAGATCAACTTTACTACTTATTCATTAAATCCATAAAAATAATATAATGTAATGCGATATTAAATAATCATTTATTTTAAATTTTATAAGTACTATAATATTGTACAGAGATTTTCACATCATTTGACGTGGTTCACTCAAGACATTATTCTTTATATAGAAGTGCATGCATTCTGCAAGTTGAATGTCATTTATATAATTTTTATGTAGAACATAGTATTAGATACTACATTAAAGTACATTACAGTACTTTTATAATTACTATTGTAAAATGACTTTCACGTTTGACTATATAGTATATATTGATGTGCATTTTGCAGGTTGAATGTCGTTGGTATATTGTTTTTTAAAACTGTCTATGTACTGTACTTAATTCAATTTAGTTATCAATTTTCTCAACAGTTGACCGTCGTACAGGTAATTCAGTAGGTTACTCAACAGTTGAAAGTTATATAAAGAGGATAGTTTATCGTATTTGGTATTTAAATAGTATTGAAATTAATTTAAAATACACTATAAGAATAACTTATGAGGAATTTTATATTAAATTTTCAATTATTTTGATTGGGCCAAAAAATTTTATCGACACTTCAAAAAAATTTTTTTAGAAAAATTGAAAATTTCAGTTGTCTATAAATAGCTCAAAAAATTTCAAAATATTTTGAAATTTAAATAACGTAAAGAAAACGCAAATCTTAATAACTGGTAAAATTTTCAAGTATCTATGACTTATACTTTTTGAATAATAACAAATATTTAAAATCGTTTGAAGATAAATCGTTATCGTTACGCTATTTCCTAAAAATTTAAAATTCAAACGCACTTAAAATTTTTCCTAAACATGATGATACAAATTTTCTCTATAGATACTTGAAGGGAAACTTATGGGAAACTTAGTGTTGTATTTTTAATCCTTAGTTATAAACACAAAAAATTTTATGATTTTTCAACTTCAAAATTACTTGCAAATTTTCGCGTTTTCGACAGATTTCGTAAAAATTTGAACTATAAACGCTAATAAAAAAAATTGTGACTAACTCATAAGGAACCTTGTATTACATTTTCAAAACTTCAAGTTAGGCATAAAAGTGGTTTTTGACTTAACCAAATAAGAGAATCCAATAAGAACAAATACTTTTACTATTATCATTTCTTTGTTGATGATTTATTTCAACAATAATGTAGTATCTTACCATCTTATAAGTTTTCGATAGGATGAATGACAAATAGTTTTAAATTATAAAAATATTCATACATTTAGAGAAGTTGTGCTTGAGCTATAGCCTCTAGAAATTTCCGGAAATATTTATGTAATTAAATTTAATCTGAACAAAGTATCGAAATTTGTCCAAAAATGATATTTTGTACATAGATTAAAGGCATTCGTATTATAATTGTTTAAAATAAAATCACGTAATTTTTTTGAAAATGATTTCTATTACATATTTGTTACTCACATTAGGTAGTTGTTTTTCACATTTTTTTACTTCTGTTTATTCATTAAGATATACTAAAACTGAAATCACAATCAATATTTTTATTCCAAGTAGGTAATTGTTTGTTATTTTGACTGTCTATACTCTATTCTCTATATTAGGAGGAATACTCTCCAAGTATTTATTAAATAATTTTAATATTATAATACTCAATTCATACCTTATTTACTTATACACTTATAAAAATACTCTTACAGTATGTATAATGTATACTTAATAATTTCTGTCAATAATAACTGAAATAAAAAAGCTAAACAAGCATTCAAAAACGGAACAACGGTTCCATAACCTACCATCTATACCTACTCTATAGTAAGAAGAATACTGTTAAAGTAAGTATTTATTGAATAATTTTAATATTATAATACTTAGTTCTTCCCTTCTTTACTTATACACTTACAAAAATACTTTTGTTCATGGATTGAGTATTATTTTTAAATATTATTTTATCAATGAAATACATAAATTAGTTATTTAAATCATTATCATTAAGTTGTGCTTCAAATTTCAATTTGCTGTAGAATGGTGACAAATTGTTTTGATTTTAAATTCTGAGTGAAGCGATTGATTTTAGAATATGATGCGAGTGTTTTAGTTTAGTATCTTTTATTACTTTTTGAGGCACTAAAAATGCTTTTATTTTCAATTGAATAGTCTTTTTTCGATAGAAATATAGATCTGTTTTCTGCTTTAAAGAAATAATACTTAATATTTTTAAAATGACCATAAAAAAAAAAGTAATTTTTTATGATAAATCAGTAGTTGACAATATTGATTTTGTTATAATTTAAAAAAGAATAGGTAACTATTAGTATTAGTATTAGTATTAGTCTTAAAATAAGTGAATGTAGAACCTCATTAATCCGGACCTCATTAGTCCGGATTTCGCTTAATCCGGACAGCCGTTTATAATACGTAAATTACGCTAGTTTATGTCATAGATTAAAAAAAAACAAGAAAAGGAGTCCTACAAATATCCAAATGAGTAATTTTTAGGTTAAATATTGTAAGACATATATATGTATTTATATTCAGTTTGAAACTTGTATAATAAAATATCCAATAATTTTTTTTAAATTTATAATTTACGGTTTTTGGTTATTTTGTTTAATATGGACTTTCATTAATTCGGACAACTTAGAGCCCGAAATAGTCCAGATTAATGAGGCACTACTGTATTTTGAAAATAATTATGTAAAGAAAATGTCTATCTGAAATTGTCAAGTATCTATAACTTATTAAAATCGTATTTAAAGTCGTTAATGTTATGTGATTTTGTAAAAATTTCAAATTCAGACGCTCATAACATTTTTTTCCTACAATGACCCTCAGTTTTCTTTATAGTTATATTTTAAAAGAAGACTTTTTGAAAAAATTTTGTGTTAAACTTTTTAACTTAGATATAAACAAGTACTACAATTTTTATGATATTCAATTTTCTACCGTAAACCACCACTGTTATTTTAAATTGAAGCATTAGCAATTGAAGCAATCTAACCTATTGTACACTGCACTCAGACACAAAAAAAAACCTTCGTTGTTGCAGAATCAATGCATTCATCACTCCATTCAGAATCTAAAAGATAAATTTTTTAGCAAGCGTTTGAAGCTAAAATTTTAACGGATTTTGTCAAAGTCACCAAAATTAGAAAAGCTTTTTGTAGTTTAATCTAAAAATAACTAATATTTATACTTATTTTTTTAAATGTAATACATAATTCATTATATAAGTTTTACAAACTAATTTAAGAACGAAATTCTATTTGAAAGTAAAATTAAGTTTTTACGAGTGTTTGAAGATATTTGTTATTTTGTTGTAATTTTAAAACAAATATGTAAAGAGTCTTAACATGTTCACTAAATATTTATTTTATAATTTTTTATCCATGTTAGTAAATAATTAATACAGTTTTTCCTTTTTATAGTTATGATTTGGAAATTTATTACAATATTCACTTGAAGCATTTTACACTGAATTTAAAAAAAACTAAAAATATAGAAACATAATTAATAATTGTTGACATTTTAAGTTTAAATTTCAATAAAATTACATATTGAAACGATGTTCATTGTTTATTGTTATACATTACAAAACATTATTCGTGGATTATTTATACTATGAACCTATTCACACCGTTTTATGGTAAAATTGTATTGACAGTTAACAAAAATATTATAACATGATAATAATATGGTATAAATTATATACTAATAATTTTATAAAAGTGTATGCTTAAATTAAATCAATCTACCGTAATATTAACAGTAAAATATATTACATTTTTAGTGATATAATAAAACAAATCATGAGATTTTTTTGTGATATAGGTGGCAAATCACCTAGAATGATTAAATAATTATTTTTTATTTATGCCTAATATAATTTTCTAAATATTTTGACTCTTTTTAGGCTATTTAAAGGTATTTCAAACTTTCTATTTTTCCATTTTTTTAAAAAGTAATGCCAATAAAAATTTTTCGCTGGATAAAAATACTTGCAAGTTTAATCAAGACAAGGTAAATAAATCCGAATAATTTTTCGAACCTAATTTATATCTATCTGATAAGTGCATAACGTACCATATTTAATTCAGAGTATCTTATAAGTTTTCAGTAGGTAGTTAGAATATGATTTACTCTTATAAATTATAAAATACAATCGTAAATTTAGAGTTGGAGACATACTTGATCTCTAACCTCTAAAAGTTATAGGGAATTCAGTGCTCACATATTTTAATCTGTATAAATAAACAACATTTTACAGAAAATTATATATTATTTATATTTCTAATAATACAATCTGTACTGCGATTCTTTCAAATAAAATTTCATATTTAAGTATAATGAAAATTAAATTGATATTATTTATATTGTTTGTTGATGCTAAAGATTAGAAAGTTTGAAAAGCTTAAAATGGTTAAAGGAGTTTACTTTCAATTTTTCACTTAATCATTTAAGAATAGGTAATATGTTCAACAATAAATATTTTTAAATACTCATCATCTATATTTTTGATTTTTTAAATTATAAAACCCTGATACTAGAACAAACAGTTATCAAAAAAAAAAAAAAAAAATTATAATAATAATAATAATAATAAAATAAGAAAAAAATATAGGTACAATGTAATTATATTTTATACTTAATAATATTTATTCAAATAAAGTATGCAATACCATTTAATAAAATAACAACGAAAACAAAATATTAATAAAATAATAACTTAAATGTATAGTAGGAATAGAAATAATATTAACAATAATTCATGTTAAGTTCTTGTTTATGTTCAATATAAAAACATGTCCCAGACACTATTATCATGATTATTTAACATTAAAACGGAATTGTATTTGTTTTGGACTAGACTTAAAATTTTTTTTTACAATTATGTCCATTTGTATGTATTTACAAGTTTTTTTTTTTTTGTACAAAATTATAAACACTGCATTATAAATATCTATTTATATTGATATAGTTAAAAACAGTAAAAAATAAGTTTTATTTTAAGCTTTTAGGCATAATAACTTTTGATTAAATGGAAGAATATATGTACTCAAATAAACATAATTTTGAAATATTATAATTATAATATGTAGGTACCTATATCGATCCTATCTAGGTTAAAATTAAGCCTATATTTATTTATGGCATTAATCGTGTTTCAGTTTTCACTCAATCCGCTATTTTTCATTTAATCGTTTATTTAATTTCTGATTTTTCAAATTTTTTTTTTTTTAAATACATACACTTAAATACCAAATTTTCGAGATTTTTCAAACTGATAAGAAGATTTCTGTGGCGAAACAAATTTATATTTTTCAACTCAGAACACACCTTTCTTTCCTGTAATTTATATTCAGTTGACAATTACTGTTTTCAGAACGTCGATGTATGTAATTCCAAATTTGAAAGAGTAGTTTCTCAGTTAATAAAATATTTATATTAAGAATATTGATTGAAGAACTTAAAAATAATTTTTCAGAAATATACCTATATTATAATATTTGATAGTATTTGATTTAGGATTCATCATACTTGGACTATTCTTACATATAAGTACAAAAAATTAAACAAATATTGTAAAGAGTAGGTATGATATTGGATTAAAATTCCAAAAATCAGACTTTGTACAATTGCGTTATTGAAGTAGAAAAAAAAAATGCAGGAGAGTATGCTTGGTGAATCATCCTGTACATAATACATATAAACAGTTACTGCAGGCGCGTTATAATTTTGACTCGAAAAGTACAGCCACCGAGTGCGTTATAACTGCCGCTATTATCTGCACCCGCACTCCTCGACGGTCATATCGGGGTAGTTTTTCACCACCAACTTTCCGTCGTCGTCCACGTAGAGCAACGTCTGAGTGCTCAACTTGGTCGGTACGCAACACGCCCGGGAAACCGTAGCCGGATTATACGAGTTTATCAGCGTCTGCATTACCGCGTGGTTGGACGCGTTAATGTGGTTAGCCAGCGGGAACGTACACTCCCCGTGGCAGTAGAACGCGTCATATCCCGGTGGAGCTTGGATCCAATCGCTGAACCCGATGTCTTTGAAATCCACGTACATCGAATACCGTTGGCAGATCTTTTTCTTTTTCGCTTTCTTCTCCTGTCTTACGACCTCGGATGTCGACCGTTTGCTCCGCCGCGATATCTGCTCCAGCGTGCTCTTCTCGCCTGTACAACGATTCAACAACACAATATTACTATAAACTATAATAATTCATCGCATATTTTTAACGACAATCAACATTATTGTGACGTGTAGAACAATTGTTGTGTTTCGTGTTTATCCCAGTTATCGGATAAGACTTCTGAAAATATATTTGATTTCGTCAAGAAGTATAACTCAAACTTATTTTAGGTTTTGAGTATTTCGAATTTTAAATTCTTAATAATATTACAAAGAGAACAATATTATTTATTGAATGTTGTATAAGAATGTCTTTTTTAAATAATTATCATTACGAATTCAATTATGTTATCATAAACTGTATCGAACAATTATGCTAATACCATTAGGTATAATTATTATGCTAAATTGCTAATACGTATTATGTTAGTACGATTAAAAGGGAATTTACTAATAATTTTTTAAAAAATAAATAATAATAATAATAGGTACAATTAATATTCGTATAATGTATTGTGACGACGTGCACGTACAGGAGCGCTCCGCTTATTGTCTTACATATTATATAGTTAGACAACTACTAAAATGATCGCACCTTCTACATACACATTTGCACGACCCGCACGCACACACATAGTAAATTAAACTACTTAAAAATGATCGGTTTCGAATTCCCTTAATGTCTTTATAATATTTTATGGTGTATACAGTTCAGTCAGAATAAACGTTATTACTTATTAATTACTATCACACGGCGGTGTAATTTTTTTAATAGTAGTGAAGCAGCTATGCACTAACAAAATATAAATTAGTTCTTTCGTTCTTTTCATAATCGTCATTTACAAATAACATTTAAAAAAAAAATATAGTTAAAAACAAGGTGTTTTTAATGGTGAAATAGTAAGCAAAAATACAATAACTTGTATATACGATACTGACGACTTCCGAGATTACTATATTATGATTTTATAATGGTGCCGTATTAGGAAATAATTTCGAATTAGAAATTGTGTTTAAAAGCATCCAAAATATTTCTCGTTCATAGGAAAGCCAGACACATTTCAAACATTTAGGCTAGTTTTTATTTCTTTATATATACGTAACTGGTATCAATGTCAAGTTGAGCTTATAGTAAGAATAGGTAGTATTAAACTTACTAATTGTACCGTCATCGGTATAGACCAATAGCAATGTATTGTCAGGTGAAACAAAATCAAATACGTTGAGCAAATGTGTGTGACTACCAGACTCCGTGACACATTGTACTAGCATACCATGGTTATCTTTGAAATTGTTCTTCGCTAGTCTTTCAATAAAAGGCGTTACGTCAAAACTTTCGGTCTTTGAAACTATTGACATATTAATTGATTTCGAATCGATAATTCTATAAACATAAATATAAATATTACATTCATTTAATAGTTATTCAATTAAAAAATAAAATATGTTAGCTATTAATTATAGGTGCAGTGAAACATAGATTTAACAAAGTCTCATGCTGAACAAAAAAATTTCGTATTATAGAGGAATTCGTTGAACAGAATTAACGCATAATTAAAAATAAAGGTCATGGTTCTCAGAAAAAAAAAGTCTCGTTATAATATGGAAGTTTCGCTGTACCTAACATAGTAAATATTTGTTTATAATTACCGGAGAACAGGTTTTGATAGGCCCTTCTTGCCAGGTTGGATTATATCGTGTATAACTATATAAATAGTTTCTTCATTTCGCAGTACTTCATCGTATTTCATTGTAAAACGAACTTCAGCAGCTTTAATCTGGTCTTGTTCCGGTAGAGAATCTATATCGAACTCCAGCCTATATTTTTTAGACTTAGCATTGGTTGGAGCTGATCCTATACAAATATAACCGAAATAATTAATTTCATTATACATCAGATATATTCTACTAAAATATTAGTCCAGAGTAACGTAATATTCAATATAAATTGGTATAAATCTATTTTATTTTGATAAAAATATTATAAAGATAAGTGTAAAACAGCATAAATTTTAAGTTATTTGTACGTTATAAAGGTTATTGTATTCTTTTTGTAAAAAAAAAATAATAATATAGGTCATTTTAAATACACGAAAACTTTATTATTACTTTTGTTGTGATAAGCTCTAGCAGTATTAGCAGTCGTTGTGTGCGAACCAGGAAGAGGAAAATGTGGCGTCACATTATTTTGTTCCAACATCGATTTATACAGCTCCATAGTGGCAGGTGGTATCTTAAAGTTTTCATCTACCACAGGTCTTCGCTTTAAACCTTTATAATACATTGATAAATCGATACAATTAATTTCACTGAATCGAGTTCGAAATTATTGTCGTATAAATTTTACCTAATTTTGTAAGTAAGTTTTTTTCCGCTTCTTCGTATCCAGCAATGGCCGATAATCCGGTGTGTGATATAGACAACAACACTAGTAAAATAATCATTGTACCTAAATTCAAAACAATTAATCAGTTTATTAATGTTAAACCGTACACGAAATACACATGTAAAATATTATTTAAAATTAAATATAACATATATTAACCATTGGTTTTTAATAACAGCTTACAGCTACAATAAAAAAAGAAGTATATTATGCATTAATTATTATTATTTTACATTTTGAATAATTTACCATTAAACAATAGATATTGGAAGCATTAGTGTTCAAATTCAGCAGGCATGGCTCTAATACTATCTGTTAATTATTATTGCGTATACCCCTGAAACGTAGGTTCACATTTTTTATAAATTTATATCAGGTTCGAAAAAGTTCTATCATAATATTTAAATTGTTCATTATATAATCAGTTTTTACTGTCATCGATTGTTGAAATTTATTTTACGTAATGTAACGTAAAATTAAAATGGATTTTGCTTATCAATTGAATGATTTTTTTTTTTTTAATTTTTGTTTTTAAATAATATACCTACCTTTTAAGCTGTTTTGTATTTATTACCCATTATTAGTACAATACATTTACTATTAAAATTGGCAGTTTGGAAAAGATAATTTCTCTACCATCGAAACTTTGTAAATTATGTTTAAAATTTAATTATAAAATGAGAGAAAGTACTTAATCACTTTGATGTTTAGTAGGACTTGAGTGTACCTCGTCAGTAATTAGTAAGTTCCTATAATGTATGTATTCAATTTAAATTTATGGATAAAATATTAATGCATGCAAAAAATAATTATGAGCCAAAATGATCTTCCACGATCTATCAGCACTCAGCCATAATAACGTATAACAAACTGTATTTTTTTATAAACGATTATTGATATAAGAAACATTTATTTTACTCTTAATAAAAAAAATACGTTGGTTGAGTTATTTTTATTTTTTTAAATAATGCATTTATTATATCATTATAGATTAATATTTAATAATTATAAAAAGTATGTATTAATATTATATTGTAATCTTTTACTGAGTGATTTGTTATATTATATATTTAATATTTATATATGAATAATAAATATATTTTAACTATATCAAAGTTTTAGTGGTACAAGAAAAACGTATTGCAATTGTATCTACTATCTTTTTATTAAATTTGTGTTTTAAAATGTGAAATGAATAAAAAATGTGTTTTGTGGGGCCCTTTATCTTTTTGAAGATAAAATATTTTATGTATTTTTGTTAATTTTTGAGTTAGAATAGTGTGAATAGATTTGTGGTATAAATAAGCAATAGATATTAAAATTTATAGCTTTTTAAGCATTAAAATGGCATGTATATAAATACAATATAATAATATACGTAAAAGTTGCAAATCATCGTGGATAATAGTTATAAAATTCATTTAAATAACTATTTTTTTCTAAATTTAGCTTCAAATATCTAAGAGAGTAAATTATACTTATATATTTTTAGAATTTTTGGTTGCAGTAATTACGAGCAACTTTGTAGTAGGTATTTAAGCATGAGCTATAAGAACAACTTATGTGAAATCTTGTACCTATTACATTTTAAGCGCTTTGAACAAGCGAAACAATTCATAAAATGTATAAAAACATTTTTTTCTTTTTTTTAATACTACCAAGTATTATTAATATATGTAAATTACGTTATTGAATTTATAGATATTATATATTATTACATTTTAACAGTGCCGTAACTACCCTTCGTGGCGCCCTTGGCGAATTTTAATTTGGCGCTTATTTTTATTTTTTTTCATGGTAGCTATCTATAATTTTTTTATAAATATAATAATAGTACATATTTATCGTATTAAACAAAATACTGCCATAGTATATTTTTAAATAATCATGTCTTAAAACCAAGTTACAAAAAAAAAAAAATTTTATTTAACTCAAATGCGCCCCTTACATTACTGCGCCCTTGGCAAGCGCCCATGTCGCCAACCTCTAATTACGGCACTGCATTTTAATTTTCAATTTTGTTAAATATGAATACTGTTAAAATATTGAAAATAACATAAAAAGTATATTGTTGTATACACAAGTGGTTTTAAAAATAGTACACTACTCACAAGTTATTATTTAATATAAAAGAAAAACCAACGAATATCGAGTCGACAAAATTTCAAAGACTACATTAGGCGACAGCAACGACGAGATCGGTACTAACGAGCATTTCACGAGGTGGGTGACTAACTACCGGTCATTTAAAAATGAACTGTTTTGTTTTGATCGTAAGATTGATTTTATTAAATTTCAATTTGTTTTATGTAAGAGTTAATTGTTTTCCTTTTAAAAATACTTTTTACCCTTCTTTTTTGAGTACTTAATATCAAGTTTGCGTATTAAGGTGTTTGTGGCGAGAAAATACTTTTTCTCTTCCGTTAGTTGTTCGAGAGTTAAGCGGTCTTAGAGTTATACAGTGTACATTTCGCGGGGTCTTGTTAAGATGTTCATCAAATGGAAAATTAAATAAGCTTTTACCGCAGGTGTTAATATTTACACAATTGATGATTCGCGGAAATCGATAAATATCTGTTACAAACGTCTAATCTTTGCGTGGTGGCGTATACGGCAACATAAATAGTTATTAAACGATCGACGGTTAAATGTTTTACTTATTTAATCATTTATTATAAAATCGTATTTATGAAAAATAGCTGTTAATAATATTGATAAAAGAAGTGTTCTGAATTAATAGTAAAATAAAACGAAATCCACTATAATGATCTAGATCAGGGGTCGGCAACCCGCGGCCCGTGAAGCGATTTTATGCGGCCCGCGATTACAATTTATAATTAGTGTAAAAATATAGAATACCACATTATGTATTTATGTTAGTTGATAAACTGTAAATAAAATAAAGAGTATGGCCCATGAATTTTTTTTTTATTTTTTGGCCCCTGACACCAAAAAGGTTGCCGACCCCTAGATTTAGATGTCAAAGAATATCTATAGGTAGTGAACATAATATTGTTATTTTGAGGAAAGAAATATAGAATGGAATTAAAATATTTAAAATTTATCACATTAAAAAATATATATAAATAAAATGTTTTACAGTTTGTACAAGAATATTTTATCGTCAATGGATAAGTAAAACTCGTTACCTATACAAGTAGGCTGTATAAGCACTAATCATTGAATAATTATTATTGAAACCGTTATAGATAATATTGATACGTATGCATAATATACTTGGATTTACCATTTTATTACATATTATTATAAATTTATAATACGATATGTTAAAGTCATATTGATTTGAGTGAACTAAGCCAGGGTAAATTAAGTAAATTAATTTGAACTTATCTGAGCTCTTTCATTATTATATTTTAATTGAGTGTGGTATGGATTATTATGAAGACATTCTTTCTAGATATTTTCACACTCGAAAAAATTCAAAAACTACCAACGTAATAAAAATGAATAATATAATAATATAATTGGAAATTATAGTACCATTATATCAATTATTATTTATTAGTAGATGTTAATGAAATAGATTTATTAACCCACATTATGCTATGTACCTATATCTAAAGAATACACGTAGGTCCTTATTGCTTACTTGTATATCTGTACTTAATGAAAACGCAAACAATAATAAAAAAAAAATTATAATAGTGTTTCAAAAAAAAATCACCTGTAATATATTATATTATATATAAGGTAAATCGGTAAAATAGTTTATTTGCGTTTCAAAAATCGTTTTCACGTTTTAGGTATTTTCTCATTACTTGCTATATTGCCACATATTTTGTTTTTGACTTTGGAAACTTGATATTTAAAGAAATACGATCCTTTCTATGTTTTCTAGAAAAAAAGATTCTTAAAACTAATAAGATCTTATGCCACACCATGCATCTCTAAATTATGTAGACAAGTAGGTACAAATTACAATATCTTTTTATTTTACGATAGTTAAATTATTATTATTGTTTCATTTACAATTTGATATTTATCGTAATAATTATCTAACGCTTCATGTAATTCTAACAATGTTTTATGTAATTTGCGTAACTTACTTGATCGACTTATATCAATAGGTAATTTTTCTTATTCAAAAAAAAAAAACATTATGGTGTTCGATATCACCATTAATTACAAATTAGTAACTCTAAGCGAATTAATTGTGAAGAGTGTTTACGATTTTCTTTTTAACTTAACGCTAAAAATGCTTGCTTGTTCAATATGCTTTCAATATATTTATTTAGGTTGTGTTTATGGTTACTTTCTTCAATAATATTTAGTTAATTAAAAAAAAAAAAACATGATTTTGCAATTTCTTTTTGCATAAATCCGCCTCTCGATAATCCCCGATAGATTTCTTTTGGAATCCGTATTTAAAACCACTAAACACGATGAATTTCGATTTTAGATTGCAGAATTTTACACATGGGAATCAATTCGTAGTTGTATGGTAATAATAAGTAAATAATTATTTTAGTTAGGTTATAGTTATATGATTCGGGAATTAATTACCCACTATCATCGGAGGATAAACTTCTAAAACAAATATTTGAATTAGACGCCACCTTTATGAAATCGCTATTGAACCTTTAAAATGTAGTTTTTTTTTTTTTAAATTTTGAATAATAAGAATTTTAGATGCTAATTTGGTAAGCACTCTACAGGTTTTGCCGTTCTACACTCGATCTGCATTATGTACGGAGGTATTGGTCAACGATTGCATGTATAGGTATGTGTTATCTGCATCGTTTTTATTATAATATATGATATGTCGGGTATTTATTTCGACTCTATTAACTCATGTTTGGTCATCTCTAATCATCTCTACCTTAAATTGTATTTTGTGCTGTAGGTTTTATTACAGTCGTTTTTTCGGTTTTCCTCAGACCTTGCGCTAGGTCGCTATAAGTTGTTCGGTACGAGTACAATATTTATTTAATTTTAAATATTTTCTACACATTGTATATTATTTATTAATTGTGATGGTTGCAAAAAATTCATAACGTTAAAGTTAAAAAACGATATAATGTATTTTTCAAATAAATTTAATGACGAACTAATATATATATATACATATTTCAGTTTTATCCGATTTGTTAATACGATTTACAAAATACTGAAAACCTTCGATAAAAGAAAAAAATATATTTAATATTCGTATGGTACGTTGTTGACATGTGTGTGCACGTGCGGTAGCATTCCGCGATTTATTTTACACACAGTCATCACACGCACTCTACAACGATCACGTTTACACGACCAGCGCGCGCAAACACACAGAAAGAGTTTCCCATATTGTTAAACTCCTCAAAAGACCGTCGAATCCCCTTAATACGGTGGTATTCGTGAAGACGTTTCGATACGTTGTCGACCCACTACACCCTGTCTGTATCATGCATTAAAACGTTCGATCGCGGGTAATTTATATAAGCAAACCATATAATAATAATAATAATAATAATAATAATAACAATAACAATAATGACAATAATAACAATAATAATAATAATAATCATAATAATAATAAATAATAATCGTAAATATATTAAAATATATAATATTCGTATAGGAATTTCGGTTTACCTGGTGGTGTACGACGCTGCTGCTGGGCCCGATGACGCGGTTTCGGGAATAAAACCATGTGAGTTAGTTGTGATGGACGACGGTATAATATTAATATTATTATTGTACAGCCGCGCAGCAGTTACACAGCGTCATATCATTACGGACGTCGGCGCACTTTGCCGTTCGGGCGCGTACCACGACCGCCGAGTGTACACTGAATTCTGTCTTGCGAAAAAACGTCCCGCGCACACGATTTCGGTGGGTATTATTATTGTTGTTATTGTCGTCGTCGTCGTCGTCGCCGTCGCCGCCGCCGTCGTGCGGTGTGGTGCAGAAGAAGGGCCGATGGTGGGTATAATATAAGACGGGTAGAGTACACTGTTGCAGGACAGAATAATATTTAATGCGCACGACCAGACCGAAAACGAGTTGACAGTGGAATGATGACCGCCGCTGCAGGGCTTCGGAGGGTATTGCCGGTCCATTGTGTGTACGGCACAAACACACACAATATATATAATAAATAAAAACGTACGCGCCCGTACCCGAGCCCATACGCGCACGCACACACGCGCGCACACACGTCGTGTGCGTGTGTGTGTGCGTGCGACCGGCGACCGACCGACCGACCGACCGCGCGCCGCCGGAAATCGGCAGACAAACGGGCGCCCGTTCCCGGGCTGGACGCGACGAGCGGCGGGGTATCTCTGGTGTCGGGGTTTTGTGAGTGCGTATGTGCCTCGTGTTTGTGTGTGTGTGTTTGTTGTGTGTGTGTGTGTGTGTGTGAGTGTGCTTGTGCGTGTGTGTGTGTGGCGGGATTGGGGAGACGATGGTCAAAGGGCGTGGTTTTCGTATTTCTGGAAACCAGATTTCTCAGCGGCTGCTGCTGCTGCTGCTGCTGCTGCAGCACAACGGACGGCTTGCGATCCCACAACGCGTATTATTATTATTATTATTAAACTCGAAACGATAATGTAAAATAAAATATTGTTATTGTGTGTGTGTGTGTGTGCAGTGTGCACGTATGCGGCTCGAGAGACGGGTAAAAGTAAAATAGTGGGCGCGGACTAGGGACGCGGGAATGCGACTGTATATTTTGTGCGCCTGCTGCAGTACGGCGTGTTCCCACGAAGACTCGATGACCAAAACGTGTCACTCGCTAGGCCGACGAAATCGTTTTTATTTTTAACCCTTTCGGCATACGCTTCGCCGCCGCGGCTTAAAACAGTATAATATTATATTATTATTATAATAATATCGTTAAATCGTGGGCGAGTTTATCGTTGCACACACTCGATTATGTTATGTGTGTGTATACAGATTCGCCGCTACAGTATTATAATACAATGTTATCACAATATTACAAACAGCTGATATTAATTGATTTTGACGTTTTTTTACTATAGAGGTTCTCGTCTGGCCGGAACGGATCTCCGAAAGCGTACAATACACAACGGTACTCTGCAGTGAAATAAAAACACAAAACGATATTCTCTAGACGATTGTCCTGGCGACAGTAATAATAAGGATACTGTGACGAAACACTGCGCATTGTGTTATTATTATTGGAAAAAACAACACATCGTTTACAAACACGAGACGGCTCGACGCCGATGTCCAGCTGCTTCTCATAAGCGTGCAAAGGCAGATGTGTGTTGGCCAGCGGGTGGTCATGGTGGTGGTGTTTTTTTTCCCTTTTTAACACAAAATATTACGAACGTCGATGGTGACAAAAGTCAATTCGTTAGGCCTCTGGTACTAAACGTCGGTGTATTATAATATCTAACTGTTGGTGTTTATTATAGCTATATATAATCGATAATAATATGGTAGATTCTAGATTCGTATTTAAGCGTATAACCCTTAAAAACTCATCGTCTAATGCGCGCACGTAATGCTGTGCGATGCGTTACACGGCGGTATAAAAAGGACGGGAGAAAATATATACAACAATACGACTGTATAGTTACTAAATTTTGCCAACTATATAAAATGTCAAAAACGTTATAGAAATGTTGTTAGTTAAATTTACGCTGCTGTCGCTTAAGTGACATCTTAACGATATTATAAATATAACCTAAATAATTTTATATCACTCACGAATTCATGATAAATAAATAGCCTATAATATTTTAATGATTATAATGTATAAATTGCAATATTGTTCTAGGCAGTTCGCACGGCGCATAATTAATCTTTACACGTTAAAATTTATGACAAATAAATTAACTCACGTCAAATTCGTTAAATGTTTTAATAAATATATTATTTGCTGGCTTAAATAATAATACTATGTACTATATAATTATACATAATATAATAGACCCCGTATATTATGCATATAGTTAAAGAATTTGATTTTCATGCAATTTTACTATTCGCCTAGACATTTAGTTAAGTGCCTATTTCAAGTCAGGCAAATAATAAAAATGAAACATTTTGTATTAGTTATTTTAAAAATTGTATTACGTATTATTTTCTATTAATTATTTATTGCTATTCCTACTATAATATAATATGTATAAAAAATAGTATACTCGTACTAATACATCTAGTTAATAATAACCTATACATATTTATTATTTATGATATAAGTTTTAAAACAATAATAGTACCGATGGGCACGAAACTAAACATATTTCATGTACCTACACGTTTTACTTAATATTAATAAATTTACATCGTTTTTTTTTTTTTTTTTTTGAATTAAATAGGAATAGCAATAAATAATTAATAGAAAATATAGTTAAATTTTCAAAATAATACAAAATGTTTCATTTTTATTATTTGCCTGACTTGAAATAGGCATTTAGTTCAATGCCTGATTTGACTATATGCCTACGATATACGTATACATAATATGTAATTAATAGAAATCTTATAAAATATATTATGTCTTTAGGGTGGACTTACCAATAATTAATGGTCAAACATGCAATTGTTGAGTAAGATAAAATAACCGATGTATTTAACGATTAAATTTTGATACACGACTTTCGTCGACTAGATGAATCGTATTTCGTAGATCAAATATTGGACGAGCAGTTGGAGACACTTCAGTATCGTCTTTTCTAATATCAGCAATTATGAAATTCTACAACGTTATTTATTTTATTTGCTAAATACTTATAACAAATATATTATTTTCTGTAGAAACTCTTAAACTATATACTATAGGTTTAATGGACATTCTTTAAAAAGAGCCAATTTAATGCATACCACATTAAATTCAAATTTAATCGTAATCGAGTTTTAACGAAATCTATAATTCATTGGTTCTCAATTCTTTTAAAGTAATTTAATGTTTTAATAAGACTAGCAATTTGGTGAGGTATTTAGGTTCGGGTCTCATTAAAGCGATAATTTTATACGTTTTGTTTGATGTACAAGCCCGTCGATAGAGATATTTTTGAATTTGTGATGAATAAAATACTTATATGGGGGCCAGGCGTTATCAAAAAAAAAAAAAAAAAATCCAAAAATATGTAAGCATATTTTTTATGGACATTTGAAGTTCAAATGGGGACGAAATTAAATACACAAATTATTAATAACGAGTAGTTTAGTTTGTTGTAATTTAAAAAACATTGTTCGTGGAGACGTGTATACGTGTTTACGTATGTTATTGATGTATTAATAATACTATAATTCTGCTTAGGTTTTTTTCTAAGCAAACCCCCTCCTTACTCCCAAATTAAAGGATGCCATTAACGTAAATGCCTATTTTTAGAGTAGAAATCTTATAGCACTGTCTTGAAGTAGCTAGAAATAATGTTTAGCCAGTAAGTATTATGATGATTTATTGTTGAATAACTATACAAACTACTTGTGTAATAAGTATATCTTTATCTATCGACAATATATCAATATATTTTGTTGTAAAAATTGTACAACATTAAAATGTAGTAAGCTGTAAATGTCCTTAGTTTAATCAGGTTTTTAATTTCTTTCTTTGTATAAATATGTAAATTAAATTTTATAGACATTTTAAGATTACATTTGGTGAAATTTTAAATTTAAATAAAAAATTCCAATTTTGTTATTTATTTTTAATTAAAAAAAATATTGGACGGGAATTTGAAACTTTAACTTATATATTATTAGATTCCGAGCGGAGCGATGAATGTATTGATTTTACAATGTTGTGTTTGTTTGTTTTTTTTTTTTGTCTGTGTACACGAAAACGTGTCAAAATAATGCTTCAATTTAAATTTTGGGGGTGGTTTCCGATAAAAAAATAAATCTAATTGGTGCATTAGATGGTCACTTTTTGAATTGCCCAATAGTTCTCAAAAGCACCAGGAAAAACCAAAAAAAAAAAATTAAGGAAAAACGGGAATTTTTTCGCAAAATTAGTTTTCAACCAAATCGATTTTTTTATATGGTTGTAATTCAAAAAGTAATTACTGTAAATACTTGAAATTTTCGATTTTTTTGAGAATTTTTTTTTGAAGTGTCGATACAAAAATTTTGAAAATTTAATACAAGGTTCCTTATGAGTTGTTTTATTGTAGCTAAAAAAAAATTAAAAATCGTTAGTCAAAATTTTTTTTATAAGCGTTTATAGTTCAAATTTTTATGAAATCAGTCGAAAACGCGAAAATTTGCAAGTAATTTTGAAGTTGAAAATTCATAAAAATTTTTGTGTTTATAACTAAGGATTACAACCTAACCTTAGGATACAACACTAAGCTTTCCATAAGTTTTCCTCCAAGTAGCTATAGAGAAAACTCGAAGCATCATTAAAGGAAAAATTTTAAGCGCGTTTGAATTTTAAATTTTTAGGAAATAGCGTAACGTAACGATTTATCCTCAAACGATTTTAAATATTTGTTATTATTCAAAAAGTATAAGTCGTAGATACTTGAAAATTTCACCAGTTATTTAGATTAACGTTTTCTTTACATGATTTAATTTTCAAAATATTTTGACTTTTTTTTAGCTATTTATTGACAACTGAAATTTTCAATTTTTCTGAAAAATTCTTTTTGAAGTGTCGATAAAATTTTTTGGTCCAATCAAAATACTTGAAAATTTAATGTTAAGTTCCTCATAAGTTATTCTTATAGCGATTAAAAAATTATAAGAATACATAGCCACAATTTTTATTTATTAGCATTTGAAGTTCAAATATTGACAAAAATTCGTTAAAACCATGAATATTTGCAAATTATTTTGTAGGTATAATTCATAAAATTTTTTGTATAAGTAGCTAAGAGTTGAAAATTCAATACGGATTTTCCATAAGTTTAGCTTATAATAATTATAAAAGAATTTAAATTCTGGTATATTTACTACTCAGGTCATTAAAACATAAACCACCTTTTTCACCAACTATTCAAAATTATATTCTACGCTGACAAATCATCACCGTTCAGAATCGTTTTTCGTATGAAATGAATAATGATACTTATTATTGGATTCAAATTTAACACTCCTATAATATATAATCCATACTTCACTTTATGTACAGCAGAGCGATACCCACTTTTATATTTTATAAATACAATGACAGATTTTAAAAATGTAGATCAATAAAATGTTAAGTTGTTGCCCGTTTATAGTAATTTAACATCGTGATAAATAGTAAAAATAAAATATTACAATATTTAATAGTATATTATAATATATTTAGATATTTATTTCTGATAGATAATCTCTGCTCAGATTCGTTTTTCGAGTGTAACAATTTATTATTCAATTCAAAATGAATATATTAAATTATATTTAAGTTCCTTATTCAATGACTAAGTACATTTTACACTACTGTATAATCCTTTCAGTTCATTTATGCACTCAAAAACCGTTAATATTTGAAAAAAGAATCAGTAATTCTTGTAATCACAAAGTAAAAGTAAAAAACACTTACATTATTAAGGGGCACAGAAATGTTTTATGATTTATTAGCTGATTCTGTATGATATTACCCATGACAAATTTATAATGCACGTGGATTTAACTATAATAAATTATATGCATTTGTTTAATAGCTCTGATAAAAAAAAACTGCATAATTTTTTAACATAGTTATTTGGATGGTTTACTATGTAGTATAAAATACCTAAAGATTTAAATAATAATAATTATTTTTATTTTCTATAATTATTACCAATTTTATTAATTTAATTATCATTAATAAAATAATATTCTATTTTCATGAGATCTTCACAACTCTAAGCTACAATTCTTAAAAATGGAAACAATGGAACAGGGCCTGATTTAGGCATTTTGTGGCCTTAAGCAAATACAAATTGTAGCCCCTTGTCAACAGTAGCATTTAGCCCCCTCCACAAAGAGTAAACAAAACAAATATATAATTATAATTTAATTATATTTTAATAAACACAGTTTTGTTATACTTTTTTTTATCTTTACAGACTATAGATTTCTTGTACCTATAA
>VUJU01003437.1:0-25826 GCA_009835225.1 Aphis craccivora | reverse complement strand
ATTACGTTTATTCTACGTTGATTATAATATGTTGTCATGTTGATTATTGGTTGGTCGAAATGTCGAACTTAGGTCGAAATATATGAACGGATTTACGTACCTATATTGTACGTCTAGTTGAGCATTTAAGATCGGTCAGCACATTTTTTTTGTTTTTTTTTTTTTGTTCGAACCAGCGGTGGGTGCAGGAGTGGTGGATCAAATTTTTTTAATAAAATATTGAGTAATACTAGTGGTAGGTAAACTAAAATCTAATATAATATTCGTATCATATACCAGTTGGCAGTTATACACTAAATATATTCGTTCCTATAGGTACTAGTTATACGCGAATATTTGATTTTTCTACCATGTTTAGTGTTTACACCGGAAACGAAATATCGTTGAATATTTATACTAAATTATACGCAGAATAAATGTAATTTGTTACGTATAAAACACGAAAAATATTCGTTAAATAGCTACCTTTTGAGTTTTGTCCCAAAATTATACCTAAATGAAATTAGATTAATAAACAAAAAAATATTCATGTGTCTTATAATACCATATACGTATAACATACATTTAATACTCGTATATAGGTATATTTTGTTAACTGGGGAATGAAAATTCCCCATTCATTACTTGAAAATGTTGTGTAATTATAAATTTATAATTATTAAATTATGTAAAAAGTTAAAATACTTAAAAATTTATAAAATGTTCAATTTGTAAAGCTTAGGAATTAGGATTGAAAATTTAATACAAGGTTTCTTGTAAGTCATAAATAATTTATTTTGATTTTTGTTACCATGTAATATAAATTGCATTAAATTAAACATGCAAAAGCGATATCAATATTCAATGGATAACATCTTCATTCTTGCCTATCTTTAACTATCTACTAGGTATATAATATGTAGTAGGTATATCTGTATGTACGGCCGGTGGGGTACCTACCCATATTTTTATTATATTACCTATATTTACTATATACCTAATCATTATAACAAATTGTTGATTTATCAAAATAAAAAAATTAATTTTTGTTAGTTACCAAAAACTCTAAAAACACACATTTTTTTAATAGCCATTGTCCATTTTAAGAGGACGTCGTAGTGTCGTACCCGTATGTGTTATCTCCGTCTTTCTATAACGCATAAATGCATAGGTAATATAGGTTACCTTTATTAGCTTTACCAATATTTAGATTCAACTGTTCCAACTCTCTATTATACCTATAATGTATTAACTATTAATTTTATTAGTTTAAATATTAAATACCTAGTGAATTGACTGATTATCGGTTTTAAAGGTAAGAACACTAAGAACAACATCATCTGTGTTCTCTTTTTGGGTTTTAATGTTTTTACAATACCTAGGTATTTAAGTTTTTTAGTAAATTATGAATACCTATTATACCTATAAATATCTACACAAAATATTAAAATTTAACAGTTATCATAGGTACTTAAATAAAAAATAAAAACGGATATTGTAAAAATTCAATAGAGAAAACACAGATAATATTGATATTGATATTAGGTATAGGCAGCGCCGGATAGGCGAGGTATCGGCCCACCGAGTTTTAGGATTTTAACCGGCCCTAAAAATGTTAGCGGCCCATTTTTCAATAAAATAATGTCATTAATTCATATTTATATACATTTTTGAGCAGTTAAGAGTAACAGAGTTTGGGGTATTCAAATATTTACGGCCATATATTGCTAAGTCGATCTAAGTTTTAAGCGGCCCAGCGAGTTTAACTCGGTAACTCGCCGGGCCTATCCGGGCCTGGGTATAGGTACCTTTAAATTTGATAATATACCTATGTCAATTCACTCTAATATATACGTAGGCTACGTAGCAACTTATAGCAACAGCTACAACATAAAACTGGAACTGTTAAAATGTAGACCTAAATGTATTATGATAGGTATAATGATGATATTTTATGCTTAAGTAAGACCCGCGTCCCACACCACGCATGTCTGTTTTCGTAAGTTAAAATTTAGACAACATTTGATATTTTGTGTTTCAGTGATAGTATAGGTACCTACTGTATTGAAATATCCTTATTCTTAAATGTAATAACTAATAAGTAATGAAATGATATAACTTTCTTTATGTACAATGTACCTACTACATTTCTGATGATACTATTGATATTGAACAGTTTTACTTTTTTTTTGTGACAACCCTTTTACTATTACGTTAGTAGAGATGATTCTTTAATAGTTAAATCGAACACTCATCGTCATTCGTCATCATTATTTCAACATTTATTTATGTTTTTAAAATAATGATGATGTTCAACGATAAAACTATAAAAAAAAAAAAACCACTGTATAATTACTATAATTAATATATAGGTAATCAGTAATCACTAGGTAATCTATTATATAGCCATATGCCCATATAAGTAGGTATAGGTATGTCGTATAGGTATAATATATACGTATGTAAAACTAATGTCTGTCGATCTTAAATTATAAAATATCTCTTATACACACCATACTAAATAATTATTAGCTAAATATATATATATATTATATACATATATCTAATATAATAACAATAAAAAAAAAAAATATATGATTTTGTGATGACCTAATGAATAGCCCGAGGTAATCGTTACAACCAATAATCATGATTAACAGTGATCGAGAAATATTGTTCTGTGACTTGTGAGTACATTTACCTCAAATGAATACCAATAGGTATATATAATTTAATTTAAAATATAGAATAAACATGACATATTAGAAGTTTTTTAATTATCGGTCAATAAAATTTAAAATTAAATTGATTCATCAAATTTAACGAAAAAGTCTAAGAAGAAGTATTTCTGTTGTGTCCATTTTCATATTAGGTACTAACGTACATGGTAGGTAGGTATAACTACATTTTACATTCACAATAATCCATTTTACTTTGTTATTTTCAAAATCAGAGTGAATTTATATATTATAAAATTTATAGGTAAAATCCTATATTATTATATATTTATAATTTGTAGTTTTAAAATGTTCATAACTTGCTTTGCTTTAAAATAAAAATATCAAAAAATACATACCTATATAGATACGAGATAGTAGATACTCTAGTACCTAAGTATTTTTATCTTTATATTTTATAGTAGGTCAATTTTATAATGTAGTAATTAGTAGTATAGTAAGTCAAATCACTTTAATATTAAAAACAAAATATAGTAAGATGAATCCTTCTGACCGTTAAACTTGCAAGTTGTGCGTTAGTAAGACTGAGATAGTCGTAATACTTATGGCCTACGAGCCGGATATATAAGGTATAACATCCTCTAAAATCTTAATATCCAACTATCCAAGTGTGTAAATGTGAACACTATTATGAACACTTTTGTTTATTATGTATATGTATCAATTTATATTGCTATAGATCGTGGATAAAGACAGTAAAGTATACCTATTATTCAATCCTTCATTACATACCACATAATAATATAATACCTATAGCAAACAAATATTTAAACAAGAATATGTCATCGTTTTTTTGTTTGTTGACTGTTGTACAAGCGATATTAGGTATGTATACTATACTACAATACATACCTAGCTATTATTATAAATTATAAACAAATAGGTAGGTATATATATATTATAGTATAATATGGTAAATTAAGCAATTAAATATTAACACCAAATTTAAGTATACGATTCGAGGCTTATTTACAGGATTTAACTGTTTTACATTTAAACTGTAACCCTTGTATTCTAGTGTGAGTTCTTATAATTTATTCTTATTTGCTTTAAAAGTTAGTGATAAATCGTAAAAAAAAATTACATTTAAAGTGGGTGCTTCCTATATTATATTATAATTTATATTAGCTAATAGCTATAATAATCAATTACGTTTATGTTTATCGTTGCAACTGTAAAAGCGATTAGGTTACCTACATGGCTACATGAATGAATATTTGATGATTGATGGGTACCTACATTAAATTTAAAATGTACAGTATTTACACAATGATAAGTAGTGATGTTTAGTAGATATAAGTGTAAGTATTTAGAGGACGTCAGCACATTGTTTTCTCTCTCTCTCCCTCTGATCCAAGCACATTATATACATACATAAAACGTAGTTTTGTGAATTTTTTTGGAACATAGAGTAAAATCACTCATTACAAAAATTATAGTTTTGAGGTAACAACTTATCAATAATTAATTTGTTCAAATATGTCCAAATATGGTCTCAAAACAATTTTTTATTGATTACTGAACAGCAAAATTTGTTACTTACCTATTTATAAGTATTTTAAATTTTAATAAGCGTGAAATGGACCTAATACCTAAAATTATGAAATTGTACTTAATCTTACAGTTATAAATGTGATTTGTAATACTAATACAGTATCTAATACCTATGCACAATCGCAATTTTGTAACTTATAATTAAAATTATTTACCTGCTTGTGTTTTTTCTTTATAGTTATCTATATAAGCATAGTAGGTACTGTTCATATTGTCATCTTTATTGTTTATTCGTAACTATTTTTTAAGCATTTAAAAATTACTCATATCTACTTTTTCTGTTTTTCAGTAGGTACACGAGGTATATCTGCAATGTGGTGTAATGTAACAACGTAAACCACAGACAAGTTGCTCTTATGCTTTAGAATTGAGTATCCCGATCGTAAAAAGCTATCATCTAATGACATCATCAGATTAAAGTCTCAATTTTTAGAAAACCGTAAAATTGCCTTATCCTCATGATATAATAATGCATCAAATACTTTTTTTTGAAAATTTCAAAAACATAATTTGCTCTTGATCAATTTTTATTTAATTTTAATTTTTAATACTTTTTTTTTAAAAAAAACTGAAAATATGATCACCAAAATGGCCATCTTGAAAATTAAAAAAAAAATGAATCTTCTATCATAAAATCAGAATTTCCATATTTATTGTTGTAAAAAAATGCATTTAAAATGTAAATATATTGATTTTTTCATGAAGATACTCGTATAGTAAGGGTGATACGCACTTTTAGGACATAGTGTAATGTTTACAGGTATAGACGTATAGCAGTATAGGTTATATAGTACTTACCTATAGATGTCCAATAACCTTTTACATTGATAACCTATATTAAATTTATTGTACCTAATGAATGTTATTCTAAAATTAAGACAATAAACCTCTCCACCAGGAAACAGGCTCACTCTTGTACTCTTGCGGGAATATTTAACTTATTATCTATGATTAAAAATCGTAGGTACTTATTACTATAAAGAATAATATTAGTTTGATGTCACAATAAGTATGTGAAATATATATATATTAGGTGTGTTTAATAATTATAGTAGGTACTTGCAGTTATTTATCAATGTATAGTATAAAGGGCACTAGTTTATTCTCTTTGACCTCCACGTAAAAAAGTAAATTAAAAATTTTTTTCAATAGAACCAATTATTAGACTCAATATTGCCTAAAATCTTAGGATATAAATAACTATTGAAAACAAATTGCTATCTGGTTCATCACTAAGTAGTAGTTTATTTCGGTCAAAATGAGTAGTGTTGAAAGTTATTGAATAATGATATCTTATTGTTTTATATGCACAGTTTCTTGCTCCTTAACACAAATAATTGTTAATGAATTATTAGTGAACTGTGTATGTGTACTATGTACATAAAAAATTTACTAAATTATTTAAAATTTATTTTATTACATATATACAGGATCTATTCTCATACTAGAAAAAAAAATGTACACTCCTATGCAATTATTAAGTCAAATAATATAGAAATTTTATATGTTGAATTAATTTTTTATAAGTACCTAGTCTTCTAGGTAATGAATTATCAGGAACTGAAACTTAAAATATAAGTTAAAAACAATTTAAAAAATAAATTTTACTTTAATAAAGAAAAAATAACATAATAATGTTAATATCACATATTTTTGTTCATATTGTACAATTAAAAAAATTAAGCATTTTAGTTTATAAGTGAATTAGCAATATAAATTAGTTTCATGTATTATACATATAATGAGTACGTCATAATGTATGACTACAAATATTATAAATGCTAAGTAATTAAAATTACAAAAAATGTTATTAAATCATGAACAATAAATATTGAACATAAATACTTCAAGGGAAATTTTATAATTTCCTCCTAAAAGTAGTACAGAATACTTTAATTTTAAATTATAATAAAATCTCTTGAAATTGCATATTGGTAGTTACTCATTACTTCATATGTAGTTTAATAAAAATTCCTCTGTAAATACCAATAGAAAAATAATATTCTAATAGTTTTATTCAAGGAACTTGCTATGCTTTGGTTTTTAATTGTTAAAATAATATTTTTGCTATTTATTGATTAATTTATCACATTAATTACTTATATTAACTAATATTTATATATTAAGGTAATATATAAAAAAAAATTGTACATAACAAATGGCCACTGTTCTCAGGTATTAGCTAATATGTAGGATTTAAAACTGCATTGGGCTAAGTCTTTTACAACTGATTCATTTTTAATAATATAAGGTCTACTTTATTTGCTTTATTTGTTCCAATTATGTGGATGGGTGTCTCAATACTCTCAATGCTTACGTGTATAAATTAATTTTTTTTTATCATTATTAAAATATAGATTTAAACCAAATATTTTGTTCTTTTAGGAAAATAGCAATTTTGGTTATTCTATGTCTTACAAACTATTGTTGCCAAGGGCATATTTTAAAGTGTTAAATAAAAATTTATTGTTCTGCTAACTTTTTTTATACAAAAACATATTATGATAGCGTATTACAATATTTTTGAATACTAAATATGACATTTATAATAAGTATAATTAACTAGATTAAGTTTCAGTCATGTTACAATGTTATATTAAAAACATTAAGTTTCAAATAAAATAAATAAATAATGACGAATCTTATAGTGTAACTAATTACCTATCTTAAAAAATTAAATTTTAATGGTAAAACATGTGAATTAATTTTGGTAAATTATATTATTTTTTCACTAATTATTAATATTATTTGAGGTTTAAGTTTATACTACATAATAGTTGTAAAATTTAACATATTAATGACTTCGAAAGATGATTGTATATATCAGACAAAAATTAATAGAAATTGACATAATTAATTTTAAGTAGAGCATTATAGTTAAAATGTTAATTAAAAAAATTATAATATACTATGGTTATTAAGTTAGAAATTAAAAACTAGGATGTTTCTAAATATTAAAATAATCATTAAATAAATATAATATATTATTCATGTTCATTTTTAAGTTGATTGATTCTACTAACATATTTTAATCTTTTATTAGCAGGTGAAAAAAAATATATATTAATAATATTAATAAATATAATAAAAAATTTTTAGTGCCTATGTATTGATGTGCTTGGCTTTTTTTTATATAGTTGAATATATCTGTTAATGTTCTAATGTCTGTTTGATTAAAATTAATTATCTAATGATTGATATATCAACTTTCATATAGTATTATTAAATATATCTATACAATTTATTAATATTCATATTTCTTACATAATAACAATAAATTAAAAAGTATAGTTTATAGTTTATACCAGAGGTTCCCAAACTTTTCCTACTCGTGGGTCCTTTTAGAACTGAAGTTTGCTCATGGCACCCTTAATAAATTTTTACGACCTTTTTTAAAATAAAATAGTTAAAGTAACAAACATGTTTAATTTTCAATAGATAATGAATGAGCCGCGGCTCCCCTGACTACACATTACGGCGCACCAGGGCACCGCGGCGCACAGTTTGGGAACCTCTGGTTTATACTTTATATTTACAGATTATTTTTGGGAAAACATTACGAAAAAAAATAGTTTTATTATTAAACAAACAGTAAAGCAAGTGATTATCTGTATACCAATATAAAATAAAATAATACATTATAAATTTAGGTTAATGATTATAACTGACCATGACAATTAATAAATTGGTTATTGGTGATAATATGACAAGAGAGCTCCTAATAAAACAAATTAAACATATCAATTAAAAAAAAAAAAACAATTTTGGGCTTATTAATTTTTAGAAATATTTATTTTTTCTAAATTAATAACAAAAATACAGAGATTAAACTGAGTTATGGATTATCTTAACTAAATTACAGTTTTGTCTAAAGAAATTTAGTAAGATATGATATTTAAAATTTCAATCCTTTATGTTTACGCTTTATTCGTGCATATGGCCCAATGCTAGGATCCATTATAAAATCATACAGTACGCTTGTCCATGAATGGTGTTGAGGTAAATTATCATAAAACTCTGGTGCGATTTTCTTAACCTAAATGTATAATTAATATATTTTAAAATTTTGTATTTACAATATTTTAAAATAGGAACTCTACGTGTAAAAATATATTAACATTTTTTATACTTTACATTAAATAATTGTTATGTATAAAACTAAATGATATGAATGTATTTTAAAATAGTTTAATATGATAATATAATTGAAATTAAAATAGCATTTTAGAATTTTAATCCCTTGAAACATTAAATATTGCATATTATTTAACTTAACTATAAAATATAAAATAATAATAAATTAGCAGATTAGTTAAATTTCTTACATAATATGTATAATACATTTTAATGAAATAAGTCTAATTGACTGTTAAAATTGATAAGAATACAACAAAATTTTGTTTGTATATTAAAGTTTGAGTTACCAAAAATTGCTTTTTAAGAAATTATTCTCAATACTCACTTGAGGAAGTTTAGAACCAGGAACAAATGGAAAATCATGATGTTCATTGTGATAGCCAACATTAAATGTTATAAAATTTAATGGGCCATAATATGAGTATGTTTCATATCCTTTATGAAACATATAATGTTCAGAAATAAAATGTCCTGCTACTGGATGAAGACCCATTGCCATCAATGAACCAGCTAACATATATGTTATTACTTTTGTACCTAGAAAAAAACACAACATTATCAACTAAATAATACTTAAGATTTTATATACATTTAAAAGTTCAGTTTTTATATCATAAGCTTACCTAAATATAAATATACCCAATAATTAAATGCCAACTGAATAACAACACTAATGATTTCAAGTGCAGTAGGATTTTTTGGATAAACAAACATAGGTCTTAAAGCATAGAAAAATGGTTGCAATAATACCCAGATAAACTTTCCAAATGTTGAATTGAATAATTTTGCTTCAACATATGTAGGTATGTCTGTGTCAAGTTTCTCATCTCCTTGGTACTATATACAATAAAATAATGAAGTAAATTATTTTAATTGTATTGGTTCAATAAATGTATAGTACAAAATACATTGTAAATTAAGTATAATAAAGATAATTTTTTGAATACACTTTTTTTTTTCAAACCAATAACAATAAGTTATAGATTTTACACTAGACACTGTTGTTGTATTTATAAGATAGTATAAAATATATCACATATAGTAAACTATAAACAATTTATTAATGAATTATATTATTTACCCGATGATGTTCTAGATGATAGTGTTTAAAAGTGACAGAGAATGGAAGGCCAATGGGTAAGTTAGCAAACATACCCAATAATTTATTGTACATTGGATATTTTGGTCCAAATCCCATATTATGGGCAATTTCGTGGATTGCTGAAAATATTTATTAAAATAATAATCAACATTGGAGTAAAAAGTAATTAAGTAGGTAGCTTACAATTAAAATTATTAAATTATATCTTACCAAGCATCAATGAATGATTTACAACACCTCCAAAACAATAGGCTAATATCATGACAGTTGACCATTTTAAATCACTAATAAAAAAAAGAGATCCCAATTGCAATATTGTAGTAATTACAACAATCCATTTAAAATTCTTATCTGGACCATAAAGTTTCTTGATTTCTGGGTGCTTTTCTGGAATCAAATAATAACATTATCATTGAATTTTAGTTTTAATATTGTTTATGCTTTTGTGTTAAGATAAGATTATTTATTTTTATAAAAATAATAAGTGCATTATACTTATAAAACTACTTAAAATTAAAAATATAATTTTTATATTAATAAGATGATTTACATAATTATTGGAAAATTACATTTATGATAATTGATTTCATAATTTAGAATAGTACCTAGAATTTATTATTATTACTCAACTCAGTATAAAATATAGTTATATTTACCATACTCAATTATTAATTTTTTTTTAGAATATTAAGTAGTTTTATAGGAATAACATATTTTATTTGAAACAAATTTCTTTCAATGCTTGAATATCTCAATGATCATCTTTATCAAAACATTTATATCTACTTCAGAATAAATTGTATAAATTTAAAACTGTTAAAAAAGATATTTGAGATTTTCACATACCAGAATTTAAAACTTAATATTTAAAAATGTATTAAAAAGTTGAATTTATTGCTTAACATACATTATGATGGATACACCACAAATATTAACTATTTAAACTTCAATAAACTATGTTTTAATGTTTACTTGTATAACCTATGACATGAAAAATAGAAAAAAATTACTTAACTTAGGTACTAATTGTAAAGCATAAAAACAACCTGGTCAACTGTATACATCTTTTTGGTTTGATCTTAAGTAATTAAAACTGAAGAATTACAATTTTTCAAACTAAAAAATTATATTAACACCCCAACATCATATTATAAATACTTATGCCTAAGTGAATAAGCAGATGAATAAATATAAACAATGATTTTAAATAATATTAATTATCAATGATATCTAATATCTATAAAAAATAAACCTTAGTAATATTTAATTAATTGTTTTTATTTCAACTTTATTACACTTATTATAAAAGATTAATAATACTAATTTGATTGAACTCAAACCAAGATATAAATGTATAGTTCCACTAAAACTAAAAATGATTAGCTTTGATAAAATTGTTTATACATAATTATATGATTTATAGTTAAAATTAGATGTCAATGTTCAACAGAGATAATGCTACCAAAGATGATAGTACATATAGAAACTGATAATTGTAATCGACTAAGATTTATGAATTAAGTTAACTGTCATGCAAAAGAATAGATTTTAAGATCATTGATTGGTGTAACTAATATACTTGTCGAATTTCAAAAATATTTATCACCTAATAGTTATTATGATATAAATTTATATACCTAGGTATAAAATAATATAATTTTTTATTGAATTCCATTGAATAACATCTCATCATATTTTACAATAAAAGTTAGCTTTAGTTATTAAAGGATTTTTTAAATTTTAATAAAATATCTTTATGTAAATTGTGTTTCATAAAAGATTTTAATTTATAATACAGCTCTTTCTTATAAAACTATGTTTTCCTTTCAGCTTCCAGCATCAATTAGGTATCAGTCTGGACAAAGTTAATGTCTAGAAGCAGCGTTATAACTTCATGCTGTTCCACTGTTTAACACTGCAGAGAAACAGTACCTCAATGTTGAATACATTAGTTATAAAAGCCATACACAATATAGATTATGAAAAGGGAAAAGGGTTCGGGATTTATAGCACTAAAAAACACTAAAATATGCGCTTATATATGACCTGATAAAACTTAAAAATATGCACTAAAAATGAAAAAATATGCTCTAAAAATGCAAAAAAAAAAACACTTAACAAGTCATTAAAAAGAAGGATTAATTTCATATAAATATAAAAACATTGTAATTTATTTATAATTATTAATTAATAATAAAAATAATATCTTTACAAATTATAACTACATGGTTTTCGATTTATTGAGTATAGAGTGTATTACTACACTCAAAACAAATTTTTGTAATTAATAGTTCAACATTTTGAACAAAAATATTATCCATCAATCGTTAAAAATGCAAAAACCTCAAAAATATGCAAGAAAATGCAAAATAAAATTTCATATTTGAATTCTCCGTACTATAAAATATATTTGTATATCACTCTATGATTTACATTACTTCTGATGGATATGCAAATGCTATAAGTCCTGAACCCTGATTATGAATATATATGCTATTATTGCTATTATATAAAACTCTGTATAAAACAAGAGTGATTAAAAGTTGTAATCAATACATAGGTATTTCTTAATTTTATTAATCAGTAAAATTATACACAGACACAACTTCCTACTTGTATATATAAAATATAAATATATATATTAACTCAAGCAATATATTCCAAGATAATAATATGATATTAAATAACATGTTAATGTATTATATGATTAATTATAAAATCTATGTTTTATAACTTTATATATAAGCAATTGAAATTTTTATGGGACTATTACTATTATAATTTTTAATAATGAACATAAAATGATGTAATTATATTATACACATACATATTATACAAATATATTATAATTGTTAAATATTATTTAATATTTAAAAATAAAAAATACATATATGTGTAAACTTATTGGTACCTTACTATGACTCATGGGTGTGTGGAATTGTATCTAGTTTAAAATTGTCCACCTATAATTTTTGGCTAGAAATTAAAAAAAAATTACTCTAGAAATAATAATTATATTTTAAGTTAGAATTTTATTGTAAGTAAACTTAATGAAAAAAAAAATATATTATTTTTATTCAATTTTAGGTAGGTACCAAGGTATTATTATAAAGGCATAATTCTAGTTTAGGTAGCCCCCAAGCGATTTTTTGGAATTTTTTTTTTTAATATGTGTTTTTGTATGCTTTATTTAATAATTCTTTCAAAAAATACATGCCGGGTGTATTATGTGCTTTTTTATAATTTTACATAGGTGGTGAAGGAAAAATTATGGAAATAGAAATTTTAAATAAAAACTTATTTATGTCATTAGTGTATTTATGCCTTTATTTTTGTACACACCAAATGAGAAAAAAAATTTTAAAATACGATTTTTAAAAAACGAGTACCAAGTACCTATTTGAAGTTTTTGAGGAAAACTTCCTAAGGAAGTTTGAGTGGCTTTTTTTAAAAAGTACCATTGAAAAACACGTTTTGAAAAAAAAATCTAAAACTTGGGAGCTAAACTAGAATTGTTCCATAATAAATAATAAATATGCTATTTTTTTATTTAATCGAAAAAAAATAATAATATTAAAAATATATTATAAACTGCTACCTTTCTATTTAAATTGAATTAATTGAACAACATACCTACATTTACCCTAAGTAATATCCAAAATAAATTATAATTGCCTTCTACTGACAATCATATAATACATTTTTATTCTCAGAAATGAACTTATTTGCATCAATTCCAAGTAGTATCAAATTTATTTTGCATATTTTTTTTAAACAATTCATACTTCTATCCTCTGTATTGTATTTCAATTACATAAGGTTAGATTTTAGTTGGAAATAATTCAAATTTTAACCAAACGTTTTGTACTGTATTTCGATAAAACGTGAGTCACTACACTAGATGCAATAAGAAACTACATCTATAAAAGTGTGTTTTTTTTACGAAGGTTTTTAGAACTACCCAACTTAACCTAGGTCGCAACATAATTGCAGATTTATAGTGTTATGCGTTAGTATACAGGTACGTAGGTACGCGGAACGTGACAAATGGGTATTTTATAGACACGAGTCTATATAAAACGTGTGAAAGTACGAACCCAAAATCTCTTTCCTGCGCGTCGCGTGCGGCTCTTCCGTGGGCGACCACTCAAAATCGGTCCTCGACACTTTGGCTCCCATAGTAATATTGTCGGCGGTTATTCGCGTGGTGGCTGTGGTAAACTGACGGCGACAAGGTCCGTCGTCATGATCGAGATAACTGCAAAAATCGGCTCGTGTCAGCCACACGATGTAGAATACAGACGGGCGCACCCCAGAACTATTTTTATTACGCAATCGATTGGACGCGTGATAGAACGGCACGGCGTCGGAGCGGCAAACACGGGTACGGGCTGCGTGAGCCGCGTTCGAATGACTGAATCGTTGACGAGCACAACCGTACCGGTGCCGGTCGCCTATCTGCGAACAACGGCCGTACCGTGTTGTGCGCTCGGCGGGAGGCGGCGGTTATTCCGATCTCTCTGAACTGTCCACCGGGCGCCGACTGCGAACGTCCCCCTCCGAATACCACTCTCGGCGGCGATTGTTATAGTTTTTTTTTTTTGTTATTTTTACAACAACAATAATAATATCATGGGGAGTAAACCACGACTATCGACGTCGATTGATTACAAACTCGCGATTATAATCGCCTCGCGGTCAATCGTAATACCGCGTTCGCGATATTGTTCACCCGTTATTATTGTTTTCCGTTAACGACATTACATTAATATTATTCACGATTTTAAGTCTTAAAGAACCTACCTACAATCACGATCGTTTTGTCGGCAAACCGCGAATAATTTAAGTATATTATATTTATTTGTTGGCCGCCGGCCGGTCGGACTGATAATAGAAAGAGAATAATATTGCACGATTATCGATCGTTATTCTAGTTCCGTGGCGACCGTGGTCCAGCAGCTGCTGCTGCCGACACTGCCTCCGTCGAGGCAGTAAGTTGTACATCTTTATTATCATCATAATATATTTAATCATACTATTAATACATATTATTGTATAATAATAATATTTTATCAGCTTTTTTATGGCGTCTATTAACTGACGCATTAACCTTTACTCTTTCACCCATTGCGGGCGATTGTATTGTTTTTTTTTTTTTTTTTACCTATATATAATAATCTTCCGAAAGTGTTAATTTTTTACCAATTATTATTATTTGTTATCATTTATCGGACTATAATATAGGTACTGCGATGGAGATTTCAGAATCACTACGCATAATATATTTTTCAATTAAAATAAGAGATTATACAATATTAATAACTATTAATTTTTATTCGATTAACGAATACCAACCCATTTTTTTCTTTTACAGACAATATTATGTATATCTAGTTACCGCTTACCAGACAAACATTTTATTTTTAAAACCTTATAAATGAATACAATTTATTAATTATTATTGTACAATAATTTTTACATCGTTTTTTTCCAATTAAAATAACAAAATATTATGCAGAACTATTTTCATTGACAGTTGGTTTTATAATAATTAGGTGCCTACTTCAAAAGTAAGTAACGATAAATCCTAAAGACCTGCGTAGAATTTTTTCTCATTGCCTAAAGTATAATGTTGTCATGATGTCATGACTCATGAAGTCATGACATTGTTGATGCTTGATTCATTTTGCCTTATCTTTACGGTGAACGAGGAGGACGTAATAATGTACCTATAGTAGAGACTAGATTTATAGAATATTAGATATATATGTATTATGTATAATAGGTACCTATATTCTGTGATAGTATAATAGGACAGAATTATAATAAAATAATAATTGAAATGAATATTTATAAGTAAATGATTATTTTACTCTAATAAGTGTTTATTGTGTATCCGTTTAGACAATTATACTTTATAACGTTAAGTAGTTGCCATCAAGGTCAAAAATAAAAATTGATTGGTAATAAGGTATTATTATTTTTATTGTGCAACAATTTATATTATAATATATAAAAAAAATTAGAACCAAACCGGGGCTAAAAACGGGGCTCTAGAAAACAACGACTCAAGTAACGTATAGTTAACATTAAATAAATAATATTTTAACTTGAAAACCATAGGAGACCTTCAAGAACAAACAAATGTTATAGTATTTAAGTGGTGAAATTAATAGATTGGAATTTATACAAGCTATTTCAAAAAAAAATTTAACCATTAAATCTATGATGACAATTGACAATATATTTATATATAAAAAAACAAGAATAACGATTGTTCTTTTCCAAAAAAATCTTTTTACCCCTTCCTACTAATTTTTTTTAGTACTTTTTTCAAATCCTGGAAAACTTCCGAAGAGATATATTTATGTCCAAAACTCACGTGGTTTTTATTAACTTTATGTTCTCAATAAGTATTTTGATAACCAAATTTGTGTCCGTAATTACTAACTGTTACTTTATAATATTGGTTTGAACACATGCCAAAGTATAATATTACATATTTTATCATGCTTGAACAATTCATCCGAAATTAGTATATACTATATGTGGTCTGATTTCTTATATAATTAGGTAGTGTTTCCTTTTAAAAGGATTGCCTTTTGTACAAATATCTTATAAGTTATAGGTAGGTACAACCAGGCAACCAGCTTTCTTGAATCTTGATTCGTTGTTATATACTAACCTTCGAGTTTTTGTCTGTTTAATCGATAATAACAAAGTTACAATAGCTTTAAATTTATTTTCAACTCTATAAGTAAAGTTATCATAGGTACTCATATTTTTTTAATATTCATATTCAAAGTGATGACCAAAATTATATCAATTTTTATTTTGTAGAATAATTACATCGGAAAAATACCGTAATGGATAAATACAAACTCAAAACACAGAAATCGCAACAAATATTTCATTTCGACGAGCATAATATTGAGAAAATATGTACAAGCTTAGAAAACGGTATGCAATTTTATTATACCTATACTCCAAATAAAGACTAAACAGGTAGGTAAATTATATTAGAAATTTAGAACAAAAAATGTATTATGTTATTTATATCATTACAGCAAAATAAATTAAGTAGGTACATAAGTAAGTACGTATGATGAAAATCACTAGGTATAAACATGCTATATATATATACATGCTTGTTTTTATCAAAGCACATCAACTTAATAATATATACACTAATACATCTGGATTTTAATTTAATCTATTTATTTTTACCGACTATTTAGATAATCGGATACTTGTAAATTGTCATATTATTTATATTCATTAGATGTGTGTAAACCACGAGAGTAGATACGAGACAGTGGTGTCAGTAAAATATGATAGTCGATAAAGCATAATAACGCGATTGAGTATAAAATATTTCGATCAACGTTGCCAAATTTAAACGGACAATTTGTAATTATTTTCACGTACCTATGTATTATTTACAAGGTGATTAAACACAATAACACAGTATACTCACTTATCGAAAGTGGTATCGATTAATAAATTGGTGTTTCAATAATCTATTCATTCTATCCACTAAAATGATCACGCAATATTAATTTTATCCGCGATATACTGACCATTATAAATGCGACGAACGTATTAAACCAATGGACAGTGGTCAAATATCCACTATGATTATTAAGGTTATTATTAAAATAAGTCGCGCTAAGCACTTCCCAAATTATTTTAGAAATATTTCTGTTTAAGTAGGTATAGTGAGCGTTCGATGATCTATATATTATAATGATATACTTACGCAGATCTAGTCTCTTCTAACTCGATTATGTGTTTATTATTATTATTATTAGAGAGCTGATTTAGGTATAGGTATATGCATTAAAAACCAACCAAATATGCGCTAAATAATCTTAAATATGCATAAATATATGCATTAAAATGTTAAAATATGCATAAATAATAAAAAATATGATGTATAAAAAAATTAGCAAAAATTATTTTTTGAACCTTAATGAAAAAATGTCAATGTTCAACCATATAGTCTTAATTGATATTTTCTTATCTTGGTTAACATATTTTATTCCCCCGATTATTGTGCAAGCTCATCTAAGGCCATATTTGAAAAAACCGTTTATACCTTACAACTTCCAACTTACAAGTACTTATTAATTTATTTTGATATTAATCAAAACTATTATTGTTTTTATTATTATTATAATATACAATAGTATATACTATATTATATTTAAAAAATGTCGAAAAAAACATTGAAATACGCACTAAAAGATGAAATATTCAATTAATTTTTTTTTAAAAATCCGTAAAATATAGAAAAATGTCAAAAAATATTCACTAAAAAAGTTTCATTTCTTAAATCGTTATGTCATGAAACAGATTTTGTGCTTAATTAGCATATCTTATGACCAACCAGAATAAATATGCAAATGCATACAAATCTGCGCCTTAATTATTATCAGTAGTTTATTAATACATCACAAATTATCATGAAATCGTGATACTTTTGAATTTGTTATCTGTATATACCACATTTATGTTACTGTAGTTATTATTAAAATTCAAAGTTCTATTCAATTTCTAATGAATATACCTAATACTAATACAATATATAAGGTACCTAATATTAAAGTTTTTATTTAAAATTCAGAAATCGAAATCTTGAAAGTAGTCAAAATACAAAATCAGCCATTAAAGACACCCGACGTTCAACTCTTCAAAACTGCATTGTATGAAACAGAAACCAATACTCTTTTAGAATTACCGTCTTTGGCACCGTCTAAGAATATTTCAAACATTACAAAAAACGAGGTTTGTATATGATATATATATATATAGGTATTTAATTCCATGTCATCCATATTTTAATCTAATATTATGTTATGTTTTAATAAGTATTTTTTAAAGATTGTAATATTCCTATATCTTAATTTTTAACGTAGACGTCGTAGACATAATATACCTACCTATGTTTATTTATATAATTTATATATTATTTTTGTTTATTTTTTTACATATCTTATGTCTTATTTATTGCATATTATGTGTAACTGTGTTTACATTAAGCTTAATAAATAACCGGCGCCGTAACAATAAAAATGTAGAATAATTCGAATTTAAGTTTTCTCATCAATTAGTTCCTAAGTCATTTATAAGTATTTAATAAGTGTGAAATTGTAATTTGATTGTTCAACCATTTTCACTTATTGACTAAACTAAATAGTTTACATCACGGGAAACTTTTTTAAAACTTATAGCAATTTTATAGTTTCCGCCTGCAGTTTTAGCACAGTCTAGCATATATATAATACAATTTCTATTATTTTTATAGGTTCTATGCAGTGGCGTAGCTAGACAATTTTTCTTGTGTAGGCCCGATATTTTGATGGAATAAGGATTATCAATTAATATTTTTATTAAATAAAAAACATAATATAAAACATTCATTTTTTGATAAAAGTGGGTGGGCCCTGGCCTACTAGGCCTACCTGCTGGCTTCGCCACTGGTTCTATGCTGTTAGACTTTTTAGTTTTTTTTTTCGATAAATGTTAATAAATATTAATTAAAAAGTTTCTTACACGTTTTTCATGCAGCAATTTAAAAAAAAATAAAAACAATTCATAGTAAAAACCATGAAAATCTGCAAATTAATATTGGTATAGTATAAAACCATTTTATTTAAATGTTGAAAAATAAGATTTGAAAATAATAGTTACTAATAGTAAGTTGTTCTAACAATAATTTTAAATTACCAAAAATAAATATTTATAAATATAAATGTTGAAAAAATATTAGCAAAAAATAATGATTTTAAATACTATTTGTTGTAATTAAAAAAACTTTAATTGTAGAAACTTAAAAAATTAAAATGTTCTTAAATTACTTTATTTAGTTATTTGATTTACACGTTACACGATGTAATTTTCAAAATATTTAGATTATTTTATTTTAGTCCTATTCACACTACGTTAAAGTACCTATGTCTATATTGACTTACAATTATCTATGATAAAAAAAAAAAATTATAACTACCTATTATATTTATAAAAATTTACCTATATATAATATTTTTTTATAATATTAAATTATAAAATTCAACATATCGTATAACTAATTGAAAAAAAATACTCGTATTATATTATATCTCGTATATTTGACCTTGATAAATAGAGCGCTCCTTTAGTCGGTACCGTAAACTTTGACAATTTACGCATGGTATTGCATTATTGCTTTCAAAATCAAGATGAATAAGGTTCAACTCATAATAACTTCAATTCAATTGTTTTCATTTTTTATTTTTATTTTTTGTCATTTATAAAGCAGTTTTTTAGTAAACTTTTTATATCCCATATTTTAATTTTTTATGACATATAAAACGATTTGTTATTACACATATAATTACATATTTTGGTTTTTTTAATACATATAAATTTGAGCCCCAGTAATAATTAATATTTGATTTAAAATTTAGGATAGGCACATCCAATTAGTTGTTACAACCGTCAATCACCGACAATGACTAACCCAACGCCGAGCTATACATACTCGACATCACTACCAGCTACTCTAATAACATAATATTGACTATTGAACATACAAAATATATTTTTTTTGTCATTTTAAACAAATTAAAATACATAGGAACGTTAACGTATAAATTTTTTAGTTTTTATTATATTTTAATTAAAAAACAATTATTAGTGAAACTTTTAAGTATATTTTTATATTTTCACTATGACTATAATGACATTAAAAAAATGTTTAGATTATCATTAAAACAACTATCGCTCATTTATATTATTATCAGCACCTATTAACACTTTTCTATGATAAATTGATGTTCGTTATTTATAGTCAAAATTTTATAAAAATAATACATTATATACAATAAAAGTCAAGAATTAATAAGTTAAGAAATGCGATGTTTATCAGCTGTATCAATAAAATAAATTATTTTAATAGTTTAGTATTAGAATTAATATACATTTATAATAATAAAATAGCATTTAGTTACCTACAGTAATAAAGGCAAGTATTATACTGTAACCGTTCAAAATCGTTTTTCATTGTATACATTATACGATGATTCATCATTAAATTAAAATTTAACACATCCTTTACAGACTATATACCATATATATTATATATAGTATATAGTCTACAGTGACTTACTTATTAACAATAAGGTTGAAGGTTTCTACATTCAGCCACTCGGGGCTCGACAGTCGACAGCTAGTATTTACAGACGAACAAATTTCCCGATTTATTATATTAGTTATAGTTTATTTTGAATTTTAAATTGTAATAACATACATTTAAAAATCAAAGTTGCTAATGTTTTCAAACGCTTAACAGTATTAATATAAAATTATAATACTAGAAATTACATACCTACCTAATAAACATATTTGTACTCTGACTACTTTGTAGAACATAGCTCAATATACATGGACGTAGCTATTATTCATTTAGGAGAGGGCAAACTAAAACTCAATTATTTTAAGTATTTTTTTATATTATTATTTTTAAATTAAACCAATGGCAATCGTCTAAAGTCTTCGTAAAATCAAACTATTAAACCAATCGCTAAAATTATTTTAATGTAAAATTTACACGTTTTGTATAAAGAAATAGAATTCAATTAGAATCGTATGGGGGAAAGTGTCCCCACCCACCCTCGCTCCGCCCATTTAAATATAAAATTGTAATTTATAACATAACTGTTAAAATATTATTATTTTACGTATTTTATTTTATGTAGGTATATCACAATGTGTATAGTGATTATTGTACTTGTACACATCGTGAATTATATAATGTAACTTTTAGTTTGTACAATCTAGTTACTTTATACTGTAACATTGTACAATTCACAATATGTAAATTCCGGACTTTGTATGTAACATATAAATATATTATAGCTAGGGAACTGGCACACAAAAAAACCATATTTCTATAGTCATTACTCATTTGATTAAAACATTATAAATATTATAATACTTATTAATATTTGTATTATGTCAATTATAGATAATAAAAACTACTAAATATTTGTTATCTGATGCTGTGCAAGCTTCAAGATATTTTCAAAGAACACAACAAACACAAACAGAAGCAATCACTTTAGAGGTAGGCAATGATTTACATTTTTTTTTAAATTTTAAGTTTTATTCGCATGTTATACATAACATTTTCAAATTCATATAATACAATAGTTAGAATTTAAAAATATACTTTTTTAAATTATACTTTATATTATTATTAATCCAAATCAAAATTGACCACCATTGCGTACTAGTATAGATAAATCAATTATTTTTAATTATTTAGGATCAGTCAAATATTGCATCTGTATGGATACTTCAAAAGGAAATCGATAACAATACGCCAATGGAAAAAATCCAAAGTTAGTATTTAGCTGGTATACTATATTGTATCTCCATGCCATTCCCATTACTATATTATAGTTACTGTATAGCTAATAGCCAATAGGTAGGTAGGTGCTACTTAATATTGCAAGTGTTACTGCAGTGTTAGGCATTATTTATGATCTGTTCTGTGAGGTTAGCTCAGACAAGCTCAGTAGTAGGTGAGAGTGACATATTCAAAATAAGTTATATTTATATATGACTTATTATATGTATAGATTCGAAGTTTTCATGAATCTGATAACTTATATTGTATACCTATTACAGTTTCAGGCTGCAGTTAGTTTTTTTTTTATATAATATTTATCAACAACTTGAAAAATCAAAATATTAAGTTTGAATAATAAAACTAGAATGAAAAACGTTTAATAGTTAAAATTGAAATATTAAAATGTCTATAAAAATTTGATAATATGTATTATGAATAAAAAAATTAATAGTAGGTATACCTACTTATAAATATTCTGTAAGTGTCAAATTTCTGTACCTAAGTATAATTTTCTTATTTATAACAAAAACAAAAAAACATTTCTTTTTATTGTTCATTAAAAATAATCTTATACAAACAATATAATATTTGAATAATTTAAATATTTTAGAATTTAAATCAAGCAATAATTTCAAAAAAATGTTGTTTATATCTGACCGAATTGTGACGTCAAACAATTTTTCCAAAAAACAGATTGAATTCATAACTCGACATACAAGTGACAGTATGAATATTGATAATGCAACTCATTAGTGTCTTATACTTATATTATTTTTAATTTATTTACAGAACTGAACGCAATGTCTTACCGCTATACATTAGAAGAAATATTACAATTTTCAATCGATAAATTAACGAATTTTTCGGTCTCGTCGTTTGTGTGGAATACTATAAATGAAGTAAGTATACAATTTATGATCCATGGATATAAATATGTCATAACTTATAATAATTATGACAATTTAATAATGAATTGTATATTTGGATAAGAAATAGATTCTGTAATTTTGTAAAAGCAGATATTATCTATAATACAAAGATTTTAAAAGTTAATTATCATGGTAGGTAATTAATCTGATTTGTTATTCTTACTATAAATTATAGTAAAAGTACCAAGTCATGTCACTTACGGAATATTTTTAAGACTTAAATACAGGGGTGTATTTAGCTATTCCTCCAAGGGGGGGGGGCGAAATTTGAACTCAAATCATTATTATAGGTACTTACAAAAGTATATGTCTATAAACGACAGTGTACATATCTATAAATAAATTGGCAGTTCAACATTTTTCGATCGTTTCGTTTGCTTAAAATTTTAATAATTGATTTCTTCTCACTTTCATAATCCATAATAACATTAATTATTGTAAATTTGTAAACAACATCAACAATATAACAAACAAAATAACATGACATACATATACATATAAAAGAAATAATGATCACATAATATAATAGTAGGTAGTTTTAAAATAAAGTTATATGATAATATAATAATAATTTTAAGATGAATAGGTATATATAATAATAAAACAAGAAAATAAATTACAATATTTACCTAAATAACAAAATCCAATAATTTTCTGTTTGTCTTTGAAAATCTCTCTATTAATTTTATAGTGTCGATAGGTATATTTCTATGAATATTCAATAAAGTCAAATCTGTAAGTCTTTTCTGGGACATTTGACTTCTCAGCCATGTTTTTAACGTAATGTAACATTGAACATTTTTCAGAAAGCAATAAGCAAACAGCTAAAGGAGTCATGTTTAGACTAGTTTAGTGCAAAGCAAAAAAGTTGGACAAATTCATAAAAATATCAAATAATTAAATAAATAAATAAATTAAATATCTAAATCAGACTATCTGGGTAAAGAAATAGGTACTAAATAGCGAAAATTAAATTAATATGAAAGTAATTTTAACAAGTAAAGTTATGTCATAAAATATAATAACTAGTTGTAAAAAAAAAACCTTAACTAATTTTGGTAATTTTGTTCTTGCCCATCCATAATCTTAACAACAGAATGTTTTATTCAATTTTAACAATTCTTAACATCGATGTTACGGTCACACGGCCTGTCCCAGAGTCTATCTTAGTCCGTTATCGTTGTTTTATTAATTGATAATAGGCTTTCAACAACTAATATCAATTTCCATTATCTGACCAAAAAAAAATATGCACTAGGTATAATATATTCTGAGCGAAGTGATGAATGGATTAATCTTACAATGTGTGTTTTTTTTTTGTGTGTACAGCATAATTAGTCGAAATAATGCTTCAATTTCAAACTTTAAGGGTGGTCTCCGATGTAAAAGTGAATATCCCTGGTGCATTGTAAAGGTCAAAAGTAAACATTTTCTAACAGTTTTCAAAAAAATCGAGAAAAACAAAAAAAAAAAATGACGGAAAACGGTAACTTCACGCAAAACCAGTTTCCGAAAAAATTGATTTTTTTATATGGTTGTAATTCAAAAACTAATCACTGTGAATACTTGAAATTTTCACAAAATGTTTACTTTTTTGAGTTATTTATAGACCACAGAAATTTCGATTTTAATGAGAATTTTTTAAGTATCGAAAGAAAAATTTTGGATGACCAAAAACACTTGAAAATTTAATACAAGGTTCCTTATGAGTTGTTCTTATTGTAGCTAAAAATAATTAAAAATCGTAAGTAACAATTTTTTTTAAAAAGCATTTATAGCTCAAATTTTTCGAAATCTGTCGAAAATGCGAAAATTTGCAAGTAATTTTGAAGTTAAAAAATTATAAAATTTGTTTTATAACTAATAAAGATTAAAAATACAACATTAAGTTTTCCTTCAAGTATCTATAGAGAAAACTCGAAGCATCATTATAGGAAAAATTTTAAGTACGTTTGAATTTTTAATGTTTACGAAATAGCGTAACGATAACGATTTATCCTCAATTGATTTTAAATATTTGTTATTATTCAAAAAGTATAAGTCGTTCCTAGATACTTGAAAATTTTACCAGTTATTAAGATTCGCGTTTTCTTTACGTGATTTAAATTTTAAAATATTTTGACTTTTTTTAAGCTATTTATAGACAACTGAAATTTTCAATTTTTTTGAAGTGCCGATAAAATTTTTTTGGCCCTATTAAAGTACTTGAAAATTTAATACAAAGTTCCTCATAAGTTATTTTTATAGAGATTAAAAAATTATAAGAATATATAGGCACAGTTTTTTTTTATTAGGATTTGAAGTTCAAATATTGACAAAAATTTGTCAAATTCCTGAATATTTGCAAATTATTTTGTAGGTATAATTCATAAAATTTTTTGTATAAGTAGCTAAGAGTTGAAAATTTAATACAAGGTTTTTCATAAGTTTAGCTTACAATAATTATAAAAGAACTTAAATTTTGGTGTATTCAGGCCACTCAAACATAAACCAACTTTTTTACTAACCACTGGAAATTATATCCTAGGCTGACAAATCATCTTCGTTCAGAATCGTTTTTCGTATACAATGATAACAAACTATCATTGGATTCAAATTTAGCACTTCTATAATATATAATAATGATCCGAACGGCATCTAATGTAAAGCATAGCGGTACCCACTTGCCCGCTTTTTAATTTTTGATTCATTGTTTAAGATATTATTATTAGATAATTATAATAAAATAAGAAAGTACCTATACATGAATCATTTTCAGCAATGTCCAGGGGGTGGGGCAATCGCCCCTATCGCTCCCCTAAAATATGCCTTTGCTTAAATATGATGATTTAGAGGATATTAATGATATTACTATACGTTTAAATAATGTCTTTATACATTATTTATTATTAAATCCTAAATTATTGTAATTACCAAACTTGATACAAATACCGTGTATGGTGTACCATAGTACTATAGTCTATAGATGATAGAATGGTGCGTGTGAATAGAAA
>VUJU01003436.1:0-25833 GCA_009835225.1 Aphis craccivora | reverse complement strand
ATAGGTACCTACTACATATATAGGTATAAAATACAAATCGGCCATCATAATAATATAGCGAAAACCATGTTATTTTGAATAAATAATTATACTTTTATTGAAATTTAATACAGATAGATTAAGATTATATTTTTCATTTTACGTAATTTTCTTTACATATTTCCATACGTATGAAAAACAACATATTTTTTTTTAAAAAAACGGGACAACTTAGCGCCACGAAAGCTTATATCGGGACAACGGGACAGATCTTTGAAATACGGTACTTTCCCGTATAATACGGGACGTCTGGCCACCCTAACAATAACAATACAGTAACCATATTATAGCGGAAGACAAGTACTTATACCTATGCGAAAGATTCAATCGGCGGACTTGACTAGCCGAGAATCGATTTCCGGGATCGAATATATCCTATATAGAGGTAATAGATAGGTAGGTAGGTATGTACTTAAACCTATATAATACTCGTGTATGTGTCTAAAACCACGAGGATCGGGCGGGAACAGACACGCGCGTTATTCAAGTGTGGCTCGGAACGGGTTGAGGTGGACGAAAAAATACAATAACATCGGTGTATATAATATTTTACACGCGGACAAATAAACAATTTCGACATTACACGTTATTATGCACCGGGCAATATTTCGGGAATCAGCGTGATTGCGTCTGTTTACCGCGGGGGTCGTGACGCAAAGAAAATACACCGGCGATTACGATCGAGCTCCCGCTGCAGTTTTTTTTACTTATTTTTGTTTTTTTTTTGTTTCACTTCTTTACGTTTGTCAATAAACCACGACAATACATTCAACCATCCGTGTACAGCGCGCCGCTGACGGTCTATTATTATTATTACTATTATTATTTATTTATTTTTTATGTGATATTATCTCCGTCTACACGATTATAATAATATAAACTCGACATTAATTTTTTTTCTCATCAAAATCTCTTATAAAAAAAAAAAAAAAAAAAACAACCAACAATAAAGACGAATATAACATTTATATAAACGTTACATTATAATAAAACACGCACACACCCTTTACACTCTTCACACCTTGTCCCGTGACGTTATTCGCCGTCTTCCGCCGCCGCCGCGGCGTATGGTTTTGTTTTGTATGCGCTCGCGCCTATATAGTATATATATAATATGTAGTCGAGACCCAAAATCGATCCGACAAGAAGATAATGATCGTTGACGACCATTCTTTGGTAGTAAAAACACACCGTTAAAAAATGTCCCATTGCTTTGATTTTACCGCCAAAAACCGCGTTGTCGTCGATGACGATCGTAATATTAACATGTCCGCGGATCCTATACTCTATAGTCGTCTGTACCTATCAAGGTGACAATAGTAACAATATTTGCATTTTGTCTACGACATAATTGCTCTGATCGTATATTTGAAAATTCCCATGTGTTTCTGTTGCGAAGAAAAAAATGATGATTTATGTTTCGTGTTTCGATTTTTGTGAGAAAAAATATCCATTAACACAATAAGACTGACACAAAAAACGCATTTTTGAAAACAATCATTTTTTTATAGAGAAAAATATACCACAGGTGTATGATATGTGAATTTTACACCGGTGAACTTGTAATAATTATACGCAGGTGATGTAACCATGTAGGTATTATACTAAATATCTATTTAGACATAATATGTATATACAATATAAGATAATATAGGGAAACTATCAATTTTTATTTCTATTCAATAAAATCAAAGCATATATATACGAGGCATAAACAATGTCATGTGTGTTATACAATGCAAAAACACATCTGTTGTGAGTTGTGACTTTACAAAGTTTATAAGCTTGGAAAAAGTAATGATTTATTTAAAAACGAAAATTTTTCAATTGTATATTTTTATGATAGGATACCCACTGAAGTCACTGGCTTGTGATTTGATTTAATTCTATTTCATAAAGGAAATTTTATACATAATTGCACATTTATATAATAATACTACTAAAATGAATTTATTGTCTCGTTATAAACCAAAAATAATCATAGACTATAGTATACGTACATGTGTGAAGTAATAAATTTTTTATCACTTATAAACTAGTTACTGAGAATCGAAGATCGAACAAACCAAATAATGAAATCAAATATTATAATAAATAAAAACAATTCATTAAAACGTCGTAACTCACATAGCTCTTATTTTCATTTGGTATTTCGTAACACACTAACACGTACGTAGGTACCTACTATTGTTGTTAATGAATACGCCCAAGAGAACAAACAATATATAATAGGTATATGAATAATATAATAATAATGTGTCTTAAACAACTTTATTACTCATTGTAGTCTAAATAAATGGTTCGTAAACGTCTTGTATAACATCATCATGAGCTAAAATTATATACATTAATACTTAATAGTGTTGCTTTGTACAAACCATATTATACTACATAGGTATTATACGAATTTTAAATATTAAATATGTTCAATTATAGCTTCCCTGATTGAAATATGCACCAATTAATAATAAATGAAATAAATAATTTTATGCATTAATATACATTATACGGTTTTATGTTTCTTTAAAAAATATTATTCCTGACTTTTGGAGGCCAGGTGACAAACTTTCTCCCTTCCAAGGTATAAAATAAATACCTTGAGCCCTGAATCTAGTTTGTCATAGATAGTAAGTAATCATTTTTTGTTGAATACAAAAAAAAGGAAAAAATATGGGACATTTTTAATATTTTTTGTTGTAATTTTTAGAGTAATGTAAACAAATCAAAATGCTGTTATAAAATTTTTGTGAAAACCAGTGACAATATGATTATTATTTTTAAAGTTTATAATACATATTTATTTTATTTATAACTTATAAATAATTTTAAGTGCAGTGTAGGTACATATTTAAATTAAATTACAATAAACCCATAAATCTGTAAACGGGTAAACGCGTAAATAAGCTCTTATATAAATTGTTATTTCTTTTAAAAAATTGAATAGAATATTTTTAGAATATTGAAAAAAATGATTTTAAACTAATGCGGTATTATTAATTATAAATAACTTTAAATTATTGTCAAAAAAAAAAAAATCGATTGTAGCTAGTTTCTGAGGGCGATGCTTCAGTGGAGCTTTTTTAGCGCCTAAGTATAAACAAGAAAAATAGGAATAATATACTCAGGCAAGGTTAGGTTAGGTTAGTTCTGGAAAACCCATTATTTTTTTTCCATTTTTTTTTTTTTTTTAATGTTGTTGATCTCCTATCATATTTTAAGTAAATATCTTCTTCGATTCCTTGGAGATGGATCTAAGGAATCCAAACTCCACTATAACATATATATTAAGCAACAATAGAATGGATGATGAAAAGTAATTTAATGTTTAAGCTTAATGTTTAATTAATACTAGTTTTGTTATTCATTATTTGTTTATAAGTACTTGAGTCTCTTTACTCTCTTTATTTGTAATGTTTATTTTTTATGTTACTATAATTTTTAATTTAAAGTGTTGCCCTTATACATACGAATAGATAAATAAAACCCATACAATATATTGTGACCAAACCATTTGTGATTTCGATACTTCTTATAAATACCGTAGTCCAAGACCACCCAGATTTTTCATAAAAAAAACCAATATAGGTAACGTACTATATTATGTATAACATATTATATACAAAGAATTAGTGATGTACTCCATAATAGCAGTTGTATAACCATCCGGGTACATTAATGGTTTACAGTAACGTTACCAACGTCTTCGTTTCATTTATCTGCTGCTCAGATAGAAGGCGTAAGATATAATTATATAAGACTAAGTATCTGCAATATATAAAACTTGATGTGATCAGCCTTTGAATAGCAAATGTTCAAAGTTTCTCTCGTTCTTAAACTCGAATCTCGTAACGTACATAATATAATATAATATAGGGTGCATGTATGTACCCACGGTGCTGGAATATCCAGGCCTGATAATAAAATCTTAATTAGAATACAATGAGAAAAACAACGACCCGGAGGGGGCGATAATAAAACGTAATTGAGGGTGCTGGTGATTCATTTGATCTGTACTCTTTTTATATTATTATATACGCATGCACATTTGGCCTTATTAACGGTGTCGTTCACGCGGCATCAAGTTTTAGTCGTCCCTAAAGAAAAAAAAATAGTTTCAATTGGTCTGGTTGACCATTTATTTTAATTATGCCTATTTTACACTATATATATTGGTATACTTACTGCATTTGCAGTTATATTGTTTATTTGATGGAGTTTTAATTTGTATTGCAGAGGAGCTATAAGATATTACTTAATATTTTGTTGTGTTCACGACCCTCTCTATATTTTAGGAAAATTAAAAATGTATTTAATTATTACGTTGAATTGAAACACCTACTAAATATTAATAAACCTATCCTTGTGCATAATATTATATTATTATTATTACGATAAATAGATTTTACGTTGTTCATTATAATTACATTTCTAAAATAATAAAATAATTATAGTTATATTTCTGTGTTAATAATTTCTCTAAAGAACAAACCATTTTTCCATACATATGTATTCATTATATTATATTCTATATTACAGAAAATGTTTCGTATTTTTGCACTTTAAGGGATTTGAAAGACCTTGTAAAAAAGAAAAGAGTAATTTAGATAACTATATATATTTAAATATATGGCCTATGATTGTAGTCTTATGAAAAAATACGTAGTATTAAGTTTAATTTTTTGTTATTGCTATTTAATAATAATGTTAAATATAAATAATGTGAAATGTTACATGTAAATATATTATAACGATTTTTGTGTAATTTTATACGTAATTGATACATTTTAACATTATATAAATAAGTAATGTATAGTGTTTAATGATTAATTGACTTTCATAGTTTCATGTACCACATTTTTTTTATTTAGAGTGTCAAAAATTAAAATGCACTGTTTTTGGAGAATAATTTATTATTAAAAATACCTAAATGATAAATGATAAATGCTTATGGTTCCATTTAGTACGAATATTTTATAAGTTATTAAGTTATAGCTCAATACAATAATACAAATATAATACTCAGTGAATAATAATCAAAGTACAAACTGATTAAAATTAGGCTTGCTTAAACAGTGATGTTAATTCACTAACGCAAATGAGATGCAAGTTTATCCCAGACTGGTAATACTATTGGCTCCTGACTAAATACATCTAGAACACATTTTGGCAGTAATTTCTTGTCGACAATAACTTCAAATACATATTCTTTAAACCATTCCGTGGTCATCAATAGATAACCATTCGTAGTCGTATTATATTTACCCCAAGAATTTTCAACGCACCACCGCGTAACTTCATTGTTCTGAAATATATAAATGTCCATTGTATTATATATAGTGAGGGTAGGTATTATATAATAAGCATGATGATGGCGTTTAGTATAACAATTTTTTTTTAGTTCATAGTATATACAATTTATTTAAAAATAAATAAATAAATTGTATAATGTATATAATAATAATAATATATATAGATATATTTAACATATGTACAATGTATATGTGTGTGTGTATGTGAATTATTAGGTCGACATAAAATAGGATTACTTCTTCATGGAATCCGGTCAATACCATTGCATGCGTTGGATATGAATCACTGTATAAAATTCGTTCACTTTTGGTCATCGAAATTGATGTATTGGTACCGAATATTGATTCCATGTCATGTCTAAATAATATTATATTATAACAGTAAGCACTTAGCATATTTCATATAACGAAAATTCACAGTAGGTACAGCCTACATTTTTAAGTCTTCGATTCCAAGTTCGTTTGAAAATCTCTGATCCACTTCACAACTGTACCAAACCGGTTCGTCTAGCATGGCTATCGATTGTTTGCATGCCTCCAACAATACTTCAATGGGTTGGTTGTTACGTATGGTTTTAGAGCCCTCTATAACGTTTCCAATCAAATCCATCGTGTACAATTTACCAAATGCATTATCAGGTCTTGGGTCAGATATCAAAGAGACCTGTGACGGAAAAATTAACGATTTTTGGCAAGTTTTAAATTGTACTGTTGTTAATTTAAAAATATCCAAGGTTTTGAAATAAATACAATAAACACCTTGTCTTCGATGTGAAAAATTGGCTCGATCATCGTGTTGTAGAACTCAAGTGGAGTAAAGTCGCGATGACAAATGGGATCGTACTCATTTAAGCGATACTGCCATTTAAAGGTCTGTTGGGGAATGCCTAAACATACTCCAACAATTCTGAACACAATACACATATCCTTTTCGATTTGGTCAGAAATATTACTATCCGTATCACTGTTTGTCACCATATCATGTAAAACGATGGCAAATTCTCGGAGCTATAATGCAAAACACTTAGTTAAATAGTTTAGTATAGCGAATATACAATTTTATGATTTATGATCCAGAGCCGTCCCTTTCTTTTTCGTAACCTATATATAAATATTACTTTCGCAAATGCGAGGTTTCAATTTTCAATATATAATATGCTGGGCCCAGTTTACCCTTTATTCGTAATAACCTAGTTATAACTTACTCTAATTAATAAATAATCCTAAATTCCTAACTATATAAAATATAGAAAATCGCTGATTACGTAGTAGAGATAAAAAAAATTACAAAAAATTCGAAAACTTTAAGGAAGTAGCTTATATAATAAATAGGTTTTGAGACGAACTTGTCATCAAGTATGGATTTACTAAGTTTGAATTCAATGATAATTCATTGCATATGAATTCCGAGCAGAGACTTTATTTTTAAGGATTTTTAAAAATGTTTTTATACTTTTATTAGAATTTTTTTTTTTTTTTTATATAATAAACGTATGCCAAAAACTCACATAATATATTATAAAATAGTTAATCGTAATAATGTTTGGTATAATATAATAAATTATTATATGGAATTATTACGGGCACATTGTATGTGCATGATACATATTCCACATATTTTATGTGAATATTTTAGGTTCTTGATATAAATCTTAGATTTATATTAAAATTAGTATACGTATATTTTAAAATTTGTATTATGTATAAAAAATATTAATTTATATAATAGTCAATACTCAATAGTGGAATGTTTCAAGTTTCTACAGTAAATAATTTTCAAGTTACGATAAAATAACAAAAATCTTTATGAATTTTCATTGCACTTGAGCTTTTAATTTAAATTGAATATAATTGAATATATTATTATAATGCTGATAATTATAACATTTTATGTTCGATATCAATATAACATAATATATTCAGTGGGATACCTTTTAACAGTTATTATAATAATATGTCTATAAGTTTATAGCTATTAATTATTATAATGTTATTAAAATTTTAATGATTTTATACCCTATTAAATAGTAAATATTTTTAAACTTGCTTTACTGTTCAAAATGGAATTAAGCTCTTTACTGTCTTCACTGCTATAACTTTCTGAAAAACTAAATTTTGGCATTAGACCATACTTTTTGATAATATTGACTGCCATATTCCAATAGCCACCGTCTTCAATGGGTTTCTATAAAAAAAAAAAAAATCATAGATTCTGTTATAATGACATAATGAATATGTACATTTTTGGTTTTCATTATTGTAGAATTATTATTAGTTATTGAAAAATAATATTGTTTTATCCACGAGAGACAAAACCGTAAATACCTTTTGTATTGGAACTAAATTATCAAAACAATAAAGGTATTTTGTATGGATAAGACCATAAATAAAACTTTGTAAAATTGCCTCTATAAAACTACTTAAAAATTGTTACTTTTAAATTGTATATAATTCATTATTAAATGGAAATAAAGCGCATATCTACTTGTTGATTGTTATGTTTTATATTTTTAACAATAGAATAGATATAATGATAAATGGTTTTTAAAAATAAGATATTAGTTAAACAACATTATTCAATACTAAAGGTAGTTAAATTAAATACAAAAATAAAAGTTATTATCTTCTTTCTTTTTGTAGTACAAATATAGTTACAAATTAGTTACAGTTTGTAGTTACAAATTTAAAAAATTTTATTACGATGGATTTTTAAATTTTTTTCCTTACTTTTAGTAAAATCATGACTGATCTGGAGTCTAAAGATTCGCCATTTTTAGCTGTTGACACAATTGTGTTCAAAAAAAAGTTGCATCTCTCAATCTAAAAAAAAATGGTCAAGTGAGTGAAACTCTGCTTTATAGTAGGTCACTACTCACTATAATGGATTAATGAATGTATTAAATTTGAATTAAATGATTGGTATCATTGTATACGAAAAACGATTCTGAACGAAAATGATTTATCAGCTTACTTGCCACTGGGAAGTAAAAAAGGTGGTTTACGTTTTAATGAACTTAATATATCAAAATGTAAGTTCTTTTATAATTATTGTAAGCCAAACTTGTGGAAAATCTTGTATTAAATTGTCAACTCTTAGCTACTTATTAAAAATGTTTATGAACTATTATCTACAAAATAATTTAAAAATATTCATGGATTTGACGAAATTTTTGTCAGTATTTGAACTTCAAATGCTAATAAAAAAAATTTGTTACTATATATTATTATAATTTTTTAATCACTAAAAGACTAACTTATGAGGATCTTGTATTAAATATTTAAGTTTTTTAATTCAGCAAAAAATTTTTTAAAGATATTTATAAAAAAAAATTAAACAAAAACGAGTACTTCAAATAGCATTAAAATAAGCAAAATATTTTTAAAATTAAATTATGTAAAAAAATGCCAATTTAAATAACTGGTGAAATTTTCAATTATCTACGACTTATACGTTTTGAATAATAACCAATATTTAAAATCGTCTGAGGATAAATCGTTATCGTTCCGCAATTTCATAAAAATTTATAAAATTCAAACGAACATTTTTCCTATAACGATGTTTCGGGTTTCTCTATAGCTATTTGAAGGAAAACTTATGGAAAACTTAGTGCTGAATTTTTTAACCTTAGATATAAACACAAAAAAAAGATTTTATGATTTTTTTAACTACAAAATTTTTTGCGAATTTTCGTGATTTTGACATATTTCGTAAAAATTTGAACTATAAACGCTTATAAAAAAATGTATACTAACGATTTTTGATTTTTTTAACTACAATAAGAACGACTTAAGAAAAACATTGTATAAAACTTTCAATATATAGATAACACTAATATATAAACGTTTGGTGGAAATTTCAAGTATCTATACAATGATTAGATTTTGAGTTACAATCATAAAAAAAATGAATTTGGTCGAAAACTGGTTTTAGGTAAAAATTCCCGTTTTTCCGTCAGCTTTTTGTAAGTTTTTTTGAAAGCTGTTTTTTGAAAATGTTTATTTATTTTAACCTCTATAATGCACCAAGGACATTCATTTTGCCATCGAAAACCACCCCCGAATTTTGAAATTGAAGCATTATTTCGATAAGTTATGCTGTACACAGACACAAAAAAATACACATCATTGTAATACAATCAATACAGCATTCATCACTTCGTTCAGAATCTAAAAATGTATACATTTTAATTTTTAAACAATATGAATTTGAAAATTAGTTTTTATACTTAAACTTTTTTTATTTTTATTCAAGAACATTCTGAATTAACAACTTAATCGAAACAACAATATAAACATAAATATATATATTATAATAATTCATATTTTCTAAATGTATTAGAATATATTGTATTAAAATTGGTACCTTGTCCCAAAAAAACATATGAGCTTGACTGAATTCAAATTTTTTAATATTATAATATTTCATAAACGGAACTCGTACTACGTTCAAGCAGGCAAAAATCCAACATCGACCAGAATATTTTTGATCTCCTACTGGATTGCCACAACCGTTAATCTAGTTTAAATAAATATAAGTAATATTGTAATTTATTACTGTACTATAAACTGCCATTGTATACGTTTTTAATTAATTACTCTATTAGAAAAATAATGATTAGTAACTAGATGGTCTTGAAGCCTATTTCTTGACAATGCTATTTGAAATGGGTCGTATGCAGTAATGACGTTTTGAGCCAAAATATTTGATGAATTTGAAAAAAAGGCATCTTTGAACTTTAACAACAATTCGCTTGTAACAAGATCTTTATAATATGCCAAACATATTTATATTAACAGATATTGTAAAAAAGTTTATTATTTACTATTTTTATATTTATTTATTATTACATATAATATTAATATACAAAATACAAAATACTACAGTCATTGTATCTGTATGACTATTGACTTTTAATTGTAATGGTTTTCAAAAGTTTAAGTTTTTTTTTTTTCCAGGGAACACAAATAATATAGTTCCTAATATATTAATATATAGTATATAGTAGGTTAGTAAAAAATTTCTTATGATTATTTTACATTTTCATAATACATATTAAATATTTATACTGAATTAAAAACATGAAGAAACATATATTTTAAAGAATATGTTAAGGAAAATGAACAGTTGTATTTTATATTAAAATTAGTATATTGATAAATTTATAAACACCAATGATGATTTCAGATTTTTCTATAATAACGATCACTAACATAATATTATATTATTGATGAATGATTATTAATTATTATGTTACAGTTATACCTTTTTCTTGAGCATAAATAAACACGAGTGCAAATAGACCATTATATCCTAAAAATAGATATTGAGTGTGAAAAATACTATAGTAAAAGTACTCACTATATATTATTTCACTATTATTAACTGTAATGTCTGTTTCCACAGAATTTCGTCTTGTTGGACCATTACTTAGGAACAATCGCTTTGTGTACAATAAATATTCCATAGCATTCAATAGTATGTGTCTATGATTCTGTTTGCAAAAATAATTATTACCAAATTTTGAGCACAATATTCGTTTTAACTGCGCCAAATTTATTTTTCGATGCTTTTTGATTCTAGTTAAAATGACATTGGTAATTCTACAAAATATTGTACCATGCATTCGTTTGTACGCCATGAAAAAAATGCTTGAGTACAATATTTGAACGCTTTAATAATACTGTAACATTGTTATTGATAAACGATAAATTTATTAGTTTTCATGGATACCTCACATGGTCACATTTATTATGTTTTAATAATATCGTTGTATATGGTAAGTACAAATGATGAATAAATATAGTATAATTAATATACATTGTGTGGGGCCTAATTTTTTTTTAACGCGCAGATTAAATCGATAATTTTTTTATACGTATCTCGATATAATTTATACTTACTACTTTATTCAATAAATACAAACACACGTACGTATATTTAAATGGCACACACACACGCACCGCACATGTAAACAATCCATATGGTATGACAGGGGGTGTGGCCGATGTATCGTATTTAGTTTTGTAAACCCACCAACGTTGCTCGATCATTAATAATTAGTACAAGGGTATAAATATATTTAAAAAATTATATAGATGACGATGACGAGGGGATTAATATTTCAAAAACATCTAATAATACAGATATACAAAGATACTGAGACAGAAATCGCTACTGACAAGCAATTTTTTGTCTTTATAATCTATATAATGATTTTGAGATAAAGCTTATACGAGCTGACTGCCAACCTGATTGAATAACTAAAAATAGACTTATAAACTATAATTTATTAGATTTATTATATTTAAGAAGCATTTTTAAATTGTTCATACTATCTTATTAAGTATACAATATGTCAATATTCCATCTTATCGTCATAATGTCTAAGTTAATATCAAAATGATTAGAAAAATTCAAAAATATTCTATTTCGAAATATAAAATTAAAAATGTGTTTTGATTATGTAAAAAAAATATTTTCATTGTAACCATTATACCATAATACATACAAATATTTTCATTTTTAAATTAAAACTTTCAAGTTTGTCTAGTATTTGATCTTGACTTTGTTTTCACTATTCGAGGACAGAAAGTAGAAAGTGGTGCAAGGATTTAAATATTTAAATAAAAATAAAAATATTTTAAGATTTAAGTATTAATTAACACGCCATTTCGAAAAAAAATCTATAGACTAATCAATTTACAACGTTTCATCATTGGTTGATTTTGTTATTCAAGTTGTATCTATATAGTCTACTCGTTTAATGTAGTAGAGTACAAAATATACATTGTAACACAGCATTATTTATTATGCTTATTATAACATTTTTAGATTGTATTTACCTAAGTATATTTGTATATTAAAACATAACAATAAAGAAAGGAAAAATTCTTTAATACTTTATAGGATAACATATTGTACCTACTGTAATAAATATATGTGTAATATGTAGAAGCGGGAAGCGAATTTTCAACAAATTGTATGAATACAAATATTTACAAAAAGTATATATTTGTTTATATAATACTTATTATATAAAAAGAAACCGTACTTCTATGTATAAGATACATAGGTAAGTCATTTTACGATTAAAATATAACTATTTCCACTTTGAAACAACGACAGAAATGATGAATTTATTAACATACAAAAGTATAAATAATTTTACTCGGGAACCGAGTGGAACCACAGTCAATAGTTAACGCATATTAGAGCTATAGAACATGTTTAATAAAAAAAGGTTAGGTTAGGTTATATTATTATGGTTAGAGTTTAATAATGAAACGATAATATATATGGTTTAAACTAAGATAATGTCGTATGGTTTTGTAGTTTATTGTGGCACATGACGCACTGAATGGCGTACATCGTATTATACCCAACATCTATAATTCCAGTACTTGTCACATAAATGAATGTCAATGTAATTTATATTATTGACATTTAACTAGTGCGCATTAAAACATTACGAGAAAAAACAACAAATTAACTGGGGATAATATTAAATGATATAGTAATAATATACCTAATATAAGTAATACCTATGCAAATTTTACCACAAATAATAATGGGTTTTGCAACATTTGCACACCTAATTTATGTAACGTTTTATTAGGTACTATAGGTATATATGATGATTCACCAAGAATGCTCATTTCAATGTTTATAATGTTTATAATGAACTTATTCAAATTATGATTTTTGAAATTTGAAATTCTTTCTCTATTTTGTGTTGTTAATTGTATTCATTGATGTGAATATAAAAAGCACATACTTTTTTTCAGCTATTGAACAAGTTTTAACTTTAATTTTGCTAAAGTACTTGTGAAGTACCTAAGTAAATAAAATAGGAAGTCGAGGGGTGGTTTAAAAAAAGCTATGCGGGATAAATCCTTCATAACTACTATTTTAAAGATGTTTTTATAGTTTATTTTAGTTAGATTATAAGAATAAATAATACTTTACTCTCAACAGGCTACATTCTTGATATTTGTTTATGACTTATAATTTTTTTAAATTATGAGTTTTATAGTATTTATATTCAAATGATATTTATGCATTTCTTGTATATCTTCTTTTTTTCATTCTTAGTTTCTAGATACAACAAAATTTTGTTTATTGAAATATTAGCTAAATTGTAATCAAAATATTACGTAACTTACGGCTACAATAGTGAAAAATTGAATACCTACTAGAAAATACCATGAAATTTCACTAAAATATTTTTTTTTTATATTTTCATCCGTGGTTTGTTAATATAATTTTGATTTATTATGTGGTATTAGATATTAGTAAGTCGTTTATTCTAAGATTGAATGAAAGCACAATAGTGAATTTAGTATTTACGACTTTGAAACTGATATTAACACAAATTAAAAAAAAAAAAAACATAACAAAACAAGGGCATCTTGTATGCGGGACAATATTCTTATTGGACTTTACCAAGGCCACTGTGGTGAAGAGCAATAAGGTCAATTGATTAATTCAAGGTTAACATTGGGAACGTCCAATGTAAGCTTAAATGTCATGTTAAATCGTGATGAAGAATTTTGTTTATCATATCGCGAGTGGTTTTTTTTTTTTTTAGGTTTTCCGAACGACGATCGACTAAACCGTGTGACCTCATTACGCCGTCTTTTTCATTTTTTTTCCTTGTAGATAAAACCGAAATAAATGAAACTAAGCACAAAGGTTCAGTTGAAGTGGCAAACGCCCAGAGTTTGAGTAGCATTTTAAATGATAGGGGACATGTTACACACACGACAGGGGTTCGAACAATCGGTAAACATAAAGTAAACCCTTTATACGATTGTCTTTGGACTCTTGTTATGTATTTTGGCCATCCGCAATAAATTAACACGTAACAAGCAACAAATAGAACAAATAGCCTCAGGGAGAATCGCTGTGGCGTAATAGTTCACCATTATATATTAATATAGGTATAGGTATACATTGGATATTAGTTATTATTAGTGTTATTACTTATTATTATTATTGTTTGTATCAGAAACGATTCTCACTCCAATAGAATACCCTTTTTCAACTATATAATATAGGTACACCTAGGTAGCTAAATAATATTTTATAATTGTTTAATTTAAGAGTATATATTAATGAACAATATGTGCGTATACTTTTTTTTTCTCACTGAGAATAGTGTAGAAACTAGAAAGATAAAAATACATGGCTGCAGGATGCGGTGTCCAATTGTTTGGTTTACAAATATAAAAATATAAAATGGTCTTAACAGTACTTACGAGTAATAATTTTACTATCACTGCTTACCGTGTAACAGATTAGTATAGGTATATAGGTACCTAGAAAAGTCTTAACGGCGACCTTACTCAATATATTTATTGATATTATGTACCTATCTACTTGTAAGTAGGTACTAAAGTATTAAAAAAGTACGTTTTATTTTAAAATATTGCATAATCAATTTTTGTTAGAATTACAACGCAAATAAATATGTCCCGTTATTATAGGGCTAGGATTTATAATTTATATGCATTTTCATGTTTTTTTCATCAAGTCTAAATTGATTGGTTATCAGATTTATCTACGATTTGGCTTAATCTCGTTTAAATAAAACCAATTTTTTTTTTTTTTTTGCTCATCTATTTTGAACAGAATGCATATAATTGCATAATTATAGATTTTTAAGATTTTGATTTTTTTTAAACTTAAATTTTCGTAATTTATTGTTAATTTGAAATAGTATTTATTTCACAAAATCGATAATTTTTGGTTCATTCGTCGAATTATTGTACCTAGTAAATATATAACTTGAATACTATACTATATAATTTGGTCTGATTTGGTACTGAAGAAAAATAAGGGATTCAAAATACTTTTAAAAAATCGTAGTATTATTATAAACGGAGAATATGAAATCGAAATGAAGAAGATTTTAATATTAATTTAATTTCAAGATAAATTGCTTCATTTACATATGCACCAATATCGTGTAATGTGGAAAGGAGTTTTAGTCAATATAAATCTATTTTACGTTCAAATCGCCGGTCGTTCGTATTTTAATATTTAAAACAACATATTTTCATAGTACCTAGCATGTAATAATATAAACTAATATTTAATGGAATTATATAATTTAATATATAATGTAATTGTATAAACTAATACTTAATGGAATTAGAAATAAATAATAATAAGTTATAAATTATCATACATTTATAAATAATTCTAAAAATAATAAAAATTTGTTTTTGAATAATTTGGTAAATAAAATGCAAAATTTACAATTTGTTATTGCATATAAATCCTAGCCTTAAATTGATTAATGATCATATAATAGTACCTGTCCTATTTAATTAACAATAATGTGCGTAATAATACCTAATATGCTTTAATAATTCAATCCAAATCCAACACAATATGATTTGTAGTCTTATTTGAAAACTTCTATTAATTCTTATTTATATTATAGTTTTGTATAATACAAATAATTTAAAAATAATATTAATAATTAATAATAATAAATATAATATATATTATATATTTTTATATTATTTAATAATTTAATAATTAAATTGTAAAGGTTAATTATTTCAATAATTAAAAACTATAATTATATAGAATTGTTAGAAACTGTCAGAAAAATACAAGGCTTTTCATCTCAACCATAAATAAACATTTAAAAATTCAAGAAAGATTTTTAGTAAAACTTTTATTTAATATTTATTAATACATAATATACTTACAACAGTAAGTTGCTTCATTTAGTCGCTCTCTTATAGTCTAGAGGTTCACGAAGGTCTTGTTTTTTGCGTACCTCTACCTACCTCTCGTACTATAAGTGATATACTAATAATGGTTAAAAACAGAGTAATATAAATGTTAGTACCTTAAGTATTTAAATTAGGTACTAATTTGGGTATTTGATTTACCTATATAATAAATATTGGGATGAATTTCCAGCTATACTTGCATACCTAGGTAAAATATAAATATTAATTGTTTTTTTTTTTGTAAAACTATTATCAATTCAATACGGGAAAAAAAAATTATAATATAATTACAAAATCTTACTATTCCTACTGGAATATTATTGGAAGGATAGTCGATACTCATATTGTTTAATTATAAATGCTAATAATGCCTAATATCAATATTATTTAGTACTTTTAGTATTTATAATCAGTATAATACGGCGACGTATTATTTTCAATATTTCGTGTTGGTCAACACGTCAGCGGCATCTGTTGACATAGATTACACTTTGTGAACACACCATTCTATCATTATAATATCATGTCCATCAAGTAGGCACCGGCAGATAGCAGATCCATCGCGACGACGAAGGGAAATTAATAAATTTTTATCGTGTCTACGTAAATATAATATTCATTTTAAATATTTTTTAATAGCTACCACCCCGTTCTATTTTAATACATTACTATAAATGGGTTTAAGCCATTAAAACGTAATTACGTACCTCAATGCTGCCTGTGAGACGTTTTATGCTTCTACGAGACAGCTGCTGTATGTTGTACCTACTAAACGTATAAAATAATATCCTGTTTTTTGACAATTTTCTTTATTATTTGTTCATGGATTGGAATAGTTGATTCGTAGTCTGTAAGTAATTCCTATTCACTTACACATCAGAGCTCAAGTTATAAATACGCATATTATCCTCTTTACGTGTTCGATTACTTAAGCGTTACAAAATTTTAATTTTCATCTGTTTAACGTTATTGTACGAGAGCAGGCTAATATAAGCAATACCTTTTTATCTCATAGCATATTATTAGATTCACGATTAAATTTTATTTTATTATTTTGTGCATTTAATACTCTATTTCGTTGGTTTAGTAAATACGTGTTAGGACGCGATAGGTTGTGTAATGTTATATTACTTTATTTTATATAGTAGGTACCATTGATTAAATATACCTACATTTAATATTGTATATTTAATCAATGATAGCATTCAATCTTTCTATAATGACACACGGCTCCTTCAGATGTGCAGTTTTGAATTTCTTGTCGCAGAAACCTCTTACTTTCGAACGTTGTTTGATTTTTTGATTTATCATTATTATATTATATTTAAAACGTTACTTTATATTTGTTTGTGTTATGTTTGACATTAAAAATAAAAACAAAATTATAAACACCAATAACATTAAACATAAACATAAGAATTATTTAATGTACAAAAATATGCTAACAATAAAATAGAGGTACCTATACACCTATTTAATATAAAAAACAACAATACAATATTTCAAAAAATATTGACTAGGTATTGTTTACTGAAGTTCATCAACTTTGAATAATAATTTATCAAAGATAGGTACTACAAATTAATAAAATTAATAAAAAAATTTTTAAATTAGTAAAATTGAAATTTTAATTGGAATGATAATATCGTAGGTTTAACGTATAAAAAAAGCACAAACCATATTTCTAATAACTTAATTTCAAATTATTTTTCTACTTGACGTATTATGTATTAGGTATTGACGGTATTGTATTAAACATTTATACGCTTATTGTTCATAATTTTTCAAATATGTTTATCAATATAATTTGTTTAATAGTATTCGAATTTTTTTATTGTCTTAGTTAATTTTTTTAAACATTTTTTAATTATGAGTCATAATTTATGACGTAATAAAAATTTTTTGAAGCTCATGCTACAAAGTATTTTATACCTTCCAAACGTATACAATAGTAGTTAAGACTATCCGGGCTGTGGCCTATCTATGCATAATATTATTATAGTATCCTATACGGTCCTAAATTTACAATATATAATACCTACGTTTGTGTACCTAACTCGTATTTTTGATTAATATAGGAAAAGTAAAACTTAATTTAAATAAAAAAAAAAAACCCGTTGTTTAATTAATTGTTAATTATAGTTTATTTGACATTTTCTATTTTTGGGTTTGGATTTTGGGCACTTAAAAACTTTGTCTTGAAGATATTTCTCATTAACTACTTCATACGTCTTGTGATGATCGATACTCAATAATGGATTTAGAAAAAATGAGTTGACATTTAAATTGTAAAAATAAAATTTAAGCACCTAGGTATAAATACACAATACACATTTTATATGACATTTTAGGTAAAAATTCTAATCTCGACTTTAAGTGGGTAGGTGGTATAGGTACCTACTTCTATATAAATATTATGGACAGTTCACTGCGGTGTGGTTATTTATTACCATTTTTACAATAGTTCACATTAGCCATTGACGTGTTCATTAGAGAACAATTAAACACGGAGACGGGAATAATTTGAATGGAGAAAAAAAATAAACATAGGTATATATATATAATGCACAACGTCGTCTTCTGCTCTATAATCTTGGTCTATGATACTGAATTAAAATACAATGGACCGTATAGATACAACATATAGGTACACATTATACTTCGTAATATATTAAAACCTTCACACCAATTAATTAATGACATTAATAGTCTCTTATAATCTTCATTGGCCGCTTTATATCGAGCCCGCGATCGTATAACAACGCCTTCTCACCTGGCGCCTCCGCGTTTACATAATATTATAAATTTATAATTATTATGTAACAAAATATAATAACGCGCTGTTCGCAATCACACTTTTCGTATATTATATTATTATTATAATGATAATGAACCATTGTCACATAAACAAAAATAACATTATAAATAATTTGTCTATAAAACACCGTTTAGTTATAATAAGCGAACGTTCTTATAGTAATTATTTCAATGTATGTAAAATTGTTTTGTATTATATTCTATATTATATAAATATATATATTTGTCATTAAAAAAATTAATCAGTTTCGTCCTGAAACGTATTTCACACATTACATTTGGGGATTTATTATTTTTATAGAAAATAATATATATTATAGTAGGTACCTAGGTATTTTCTAAAACAACAAATAATAGGTACATTTTATAATTTGTAATTAAACGTTATATCCGTATGGAATATCTTAAAAAATTATAGTTAATAGCTTATCATTTTTGTCATAAGAAATGTGTACCAAGTCTCAAAAAAATTTTTCTGAAATACTAAAATCTATTTATAATATTCTTTGAAGGTACAAAATACTATATACAGTGTACACTTTTATAATATTGTCTATCTATAGGTAAAGTAATAAAAATGCTTTTATTTTACCCAATAGGTATATAAATGTATACACTAGGCTGCTAGAGAACTGAATAATTCCTGTAAGTTTGACATGTAGCGTGGCTGAATAAAAAGCTTTATTTTGTTCTCGGATAGTATAATAGTATGTCAAAGAGTAAAGACTTATTAACTATTTGAGAATATCAAATTATATTTATAAATAATAAATATTTATTTAAGTATTTTTCCATTTTGAAAACGAATTTTTGTCAGTACTCACTACTCATAATATGACTTAATAAATTGCAAATTTGTGTAAAGTGTTTACCTATCTATTATCTCACACCTCGTATTCCGTTATCGAGGTTTATTCGGACTTAAACGTGTGCAAATACTATTGTGATATGTACCTACTACACATCGATGATATGCAATTTTTTCTAACCTAGTGTACAACACCTATACCATGTCGATAGGTACATTGAATGTACTTAAAAGTTATAACTTGCAGTTAGGATTTATATACGTGTACCGCTGGTGAGTGGTGACTGCATGTAACGATAATCGGATAATATAATATTGCAACGTCCGAATAGTATTTCCCACGTTTCTTATCGGCCAATTGCGAGTGCATCGAATTCGCGATATTTATGTTTTGTGTAGGTACACAGAGGGAGTTGGATCGGATCAAATTGAAAAATAATAGCCTTATATATAGGTACCTATATACGTTTGGTATAATATAATGACATAACAATAATAATAAACCATGATAAATGTATAATAAATAAACCACTCGAAAAATAACCCACGGCGATCGAACACATAGAATTGTCGACACTCCAGAGGACAAAATAAATATGATCGTGTCCGACCTGTTGTATGTAGGCGCCCCCCGCTGACGGATATACTACTATAAGTACAAGTTCTGTGAATATGCGTGCTCGCGCGCGGTGCGCGTATAATGTGTATGTAATACTGTGCACATATTGTGTACGGAATACAATTTTGTAGTATCTTTTTTTTTATTATTATTATTATTATTGTAACTCACGAGTGCAGTTGGAGGTATACACGATACTGGAGAATTGCGCGTGGTGGGTACCCAAAAAAAAGGCGATTAAAAAATAATAATACTAACTGTAACAATACAATAACGAGATGTGATATTACATTCGCACAAGTTTGGATCACCGACATTGAAATAATTTTCTATGCTTGCACGATTATTTTACAGGAAGTATCCATATAGGTACCTAGGTACTTATTATCTATATTTGTAATATTATCGATAACTATTATACGATAATTGTGTGTGCGAACTCCTGAATTTTTAAAATCGAAGACAATTGTCTTCAATTATATTAAGCACATACACGTGAATACGTGATGATAGGTTAATGTACATTGGAGTGATTGGACTCGTGTGGAACTTTTGTCAAAAATGTAGATATGAAGTCCTTCACCTCATCCTCGTCGCAAGTAAAACTGTGGACCATGTAAATAGTAATCGGGCTAATAGTTGAGCCCGGCTTCTTTATATTGGATAATGCTAAAAAGAGTACGATGCAATTATTATAATCTTTTATTTTTGGTTTTACGCGAATATATTTATTGTAATTCTGTATAGTTGTCATATTATATACCTACGACTAAAAAAATTGAATATTATGAATTAAAAAAAAAAAGAAAAGCGTGGCCAAATGGGTTAGGTTAACTGTACTTAGGTGCCAATCACTATTATATTATATAGAAGTGTTAATCAATCTTTGGGGATGAATATATCTCTTACCAATATCAGTTTAAAAAATAGTATCAGTTCATTATTATTTATCTGTGGAGCGCTCTGTGTACAACTATATAGTAGTCACAGCAATATTACTATTGTTTACTCGGTTCCCGTCGTTGTCGGAAAATCATAAAATAAGATAAATAGGATTTCTGTTAACATACACACTGATTAACTTATGCTGTTTTAAAATAAAATAATATGAGCCTAAATCGTACTTAGTATCGTAACTGGTAGACAAAAACTAAGCTCACCGAACACAACTTTAAAACGACACGAAAAGATACAAATCTATAATAACCGTACAACAACGACATCGTCGACGGCAGTTCCGTCGACGGCGACACAGACACGGCAAGACGTTAATTTGTAAATCGAGACCCGTCATCACTACCATTATCGTCACTGCCATCGTAATCACTTTATTCGTCATTTTCCTCATCAACTTCTTAACCACTGTCGTATTGAGTCTTCGAACGCCATGATGATCGGCTGCGCTTCAGATGGCGACGAAATGTTTCTGATGCCTCTGAAGAAAAGAAAACATCTGGCCTGTCCAGGCGATGGTCAGTCGCTGCGCGAGAGACGGTGCGGTGACACGGGCCCGGGCAAGTGCGGCGCACCCAGGCCCCGTGGACGTAGCGTATGCGCGGCAGAAGACGACGACTCGACACCAAAGCCGGTGACCTGCCCTGGGCCATGCTTCGAGGACTCAGCCGAGTGGCAGTCGACCAAGTCGACGGCGGCATGCCTGTTCCGAGCCCTGGGCCAGCATTACGACGAACCGTGGTTCCCGACTGTGATCAACGAATGGTCCGCCCTGTATTACCAGTGCAGCCACGCTTGTGATTATTGGCAGGGCCGGGATGAGTGGTTGGCCGGTGACGAGGAGGTTCGGCTGACCGTGTGGTCTGAAGTGCTCGATTACAGAGAACAGCACAAGAGGCAGCTGAACGACGGATTCGCCTCTGAGGTTCGTACGACAGTACCGACCTAACCTTGCACCTATATCATGGATGTGCGTGAGGGGAGGAAAGGTACTGGGACCTTAAGACTTAAAACTGCGATTGCTTTAGAGGCCTCAGGTTGATGTCATACTCTGAAATCAACTCTGAAAAGTAGTAAATTATTTAGGACAACGAATAATACGAGTAGTTTAGAAAATAATATTTTAAGAAATTACCCAAGCCCATTTACTCTAGACTGTCATAAATTCAATTTGATCCGGTTCAGTTTTATTCTTACTCTGAAATCGACTTAAAGGAACACAGGAATAAAGAATATAATTGAGCCAAGTAACCAGTGGAAAATAAATGTTTTGTTTTTAAAATATATATCTTTACTTTCATTAAACACCAAGAAATATATAATATATTATATTATATTTTTTGTATGATTGATGATTTTTCTGACTAAATTATAAATAACATTTTTTGTTTTAATTGGACCTTCAATATAGTTAAGTAAGTTGCACAAAATGTTACCAAAAATATGTCTTGATACAACTTGGCTTTGTTATTAGAAAATAATAAAATATTTGTTAATTTGATAGGGTATTAAAAATAAAATAATAAAATAATTGGAATGATGGTAGTTTTGTATTTTATATGTCAAAAAGAAGTGAAAAAACTTTTTTTTTCCTTGAAACTTAAAATACATACCACTGATAGGTGGGCCCAAAAAAACCTAATTTTAACTCCCTAAATTAGGTTGCTAATACAATCGGTGTAAGTTAAAGAGTCATACAAAATCATAAAAATTTGAAAAAGGCCGTATACTTACCCTCTAATTAAACCTAGAGCACAATTATATAAGATACTAATTGATATGTTTCAAACCGTTGTTAAACAGATGATCAAATTCTACCCAGTTCTATATAATCCTAGTCGTCATCATATTACAACATCAACATTTTCTGTTATTTAATATAATATATATAAACAGGTAACGGAAACCCATGGATGTCCTAACAAAGCCAACGATCGATTTGACTTGCCGCACAAGAATGTAGAACAGTTATGTGAGGACGATAGTGCACGGGCCGAAGCCGAGGTAGCTGCAATAGCACTCGCGGACCCGGACGACGACCCTGACTGGGTGGAAATGCGGCGCAAGATGCGCGGCTCGTTCGCGGCGCTGAACTTAGCCCAATGCGAAGTCAGTGCTGAGCTACTGGACCATATCATGATCGAGCTGTGCAAATATTGGGCAAACGCACCTGAAACCGAGAACCCCTATGTAATCGATCAGCAACTGGAGGAGAACATTATACGAGAGATTCAAAACTTCCGATTTAAACTATTCGACGTGGCCATCATAATCGAACCAGAAATACAACAGCTGGGTCCGGAAGCGTATCAAGATCCGAAACCTAGCCGAAAGCAGGAATCTTGTCAAAAACCAGAACCGTGTCAGAAGCCGGAATCGTGTTCTCCGTCACAGTCAGAACCATGTTGTCCGCGGAAGCCAGAATCTTGTCGTCTCCGGGAGCCGGCACAGTGTTCACCACGGGAACCGAAATCGTGCATAAAGCCGGAACCATATTCTCCGTCTGAGCCGGAACAGTGTTGTCCATCGGAACCGAAATCGTGCCAAAAGCCAGAATCATGCTGTCCAAAAGATCCCCAATTATGCTGTCCGCGAGGGCCAGAATCGTATTGTTCACAGAACCCTGAACCATGTTGCCCACTGTCACCACCCAAACCTAAGTGCTGCGCCCGCAGGCGGTCTACCAAAACAAAGTTGGCTGAAGCCCGAGCGCGCCATAACGCTACACAAGTTCGGGATCGTGACATTACAACTGGATGGTTAGGTGGGAATCCACATGAATAAATCGATGTACATATTTTTTATTTAAACCTATATATATATATACTAAATATACGATTTAATATTATTATAAATACATTATACTTAGTTCATCAATAAGTTTTTGTTTTGAAATTTTTTCAAAATTTTACTCTTCACACTTCATGACAAATGATCTTTCAGTGCATTTTTGCTTTTTACCATAATACTTAAGCTATCGACCAATAATGTAAAACAAGACATTTATCATATTAAGTTAAAAAATTTTCTCCTGCTTATGACAGTTCAGTATAGCCCATAAGCGTATATGATATAACTTTCATATAAGTATAAGAGTATCGTCGGAGTATTTCATCAGTAAAAAAATCTTAACAGTGTACAATAAATAGACTTTATAAAGTACATATTTATAACATTCAAACAAAAAATTAGAAACTAATTAATAATTATATTTGTTTATAAATACCTGATATTGATTATGTATAATTAAAGTAAATCGATTCAGTCTACTTTTCGTAATTGCGTAAGATTTTCGCACACAGTGCATTCTAATTTAGATTAACTTCCAAAATATGTCTTTTTTAGTTTTTAATATAGCAATAGGTAGGCACATACTGTACACAAAATTACTCAGTAAAGAAAAATTATGAATTTCTTGTTTTGATTACCTTATTTCCAAGCATAAATTAATTTTTATGAGTGTTATGAGTTATGACAACAGTTATAAAAAATAAAAATACCTAGTATAAGTACGTTTTGAATATTTTGTAATTACATTTTTTTTTTTTTATGATTTTTAATTTGTACTTTTACTTTCTAATTTTTAGATCCAATTGCAACAGCCAACTGCTAACTAATTGAATTTGTTTAAAAACAAAATTATTATTCTATAAATTATAATAATCAGTATATCTAATTCTTATAATATGGTATATATTATAGTAGGTATATATCTGAAACTCGGTTATGAAAAGAACACTTCTATATAGGTACTTTTCCAATGTACCTATGTCATTATACTCAGTAGCTAACTTATATATTATTATATTTTTTTTCTCGTTTCTGTCAGTATACTCAACAACATATAAGTTTATTTGTATGATACATTTTTATTGATCCTTCTCACATGACTGAAGAATCAAATAAATTATAATAAATTAGATAATCTTAAATCTATTTGCCTCCTAAAAATGATGAAATTAATTTCGCGGTTCAGTTACTTAGGTTATGACTGGCGTCAACCATGTCACAAAATGCTATTAGGAATTAACATTCCTATAGTTAAAATCTTTATCTATTTAGCATTATCGGGTGTTATCTCGATAAAATAACAATATTATTCTCTGTTGTGCAATTTTATGGTTTAAATTTCAGGAAACAAATATTATTATATATTTATATTTTTTTATATAATAATATTTTTTTTCCGGGTTTAATCGACGACCGGGAGGGGACCGCTTTCGCATTGCTTCCTCTCAAATAATATTATATTCTATTAAAATTACATACTTATGTCTCGTCAGATATTAACTTATAAATTATAATATTAAGATTTTACTAATATTTGAGGGTTTGGCTAACCTGACAAATAGATACAAATATACAATAATACAACTGTAAAATCTTATATGTAAATTGATGTTTAAAATACTTTTTCGTTACATTTTTTAAGTAGGTTATAGGTACTTATAATATGCTTTTCCAGATAGCTTTAAATATTTGTTTGGATTTAATTGGAATTTTTCTTAAAGATAGTCACAATTGTGACATAACACTAA
>VUJU01003435.1:0-25843 GCA_009835225.1 Aphis craccivora | reverse complement strand
ACTAATAATACCCACCCCCATTTTATCTTTTAACAATACATTTATTCAAATTCTGATTTTTGGAATTTTTAAATATATCTATTTAAAGCTCGTGATATCATTAAATTATTGAATATATTTTGTTGTGTTATTCAAAATGAGTGTTCTGTTTTTCAAATGAAAACACAACCTTTTCGTTGTAAATTATTTAGTGGATAATTGTTTTGAAAACTCTTATATTATACACAATTCAAAATTTGAAAAATATGAAAGAATAAATTTTCTCAATTATTAAAATATTTATACTAAAGACAGTATTTAAAAAATTATAAAATAGAAGTAATATTAGAGCTATATTATTAAAGTATTCATTTCACTCGGGAAATTTTTACAAATTACTAACGTATAGATAGAATATATACTTGATATTAATCACTAAAATGTTCAAATCATCGTGGCAATCATATATTTCAAACCCACTATCATAATAAGGATCAATTATCCTTTTAGTAAACAAAGTTAAACAGCTCAACAACTACCTACTTCTATTTGATATGTCAAAATTTTTAGAAAAATTTTCCACTTGATAATTTACTATATAGTAGATAATATAGAGAAGGTTCTAGATTTCACGTTTGAAAATCAGCTATTGAATAACTGCATCGTAGAAGAAAAAGCGGGTGAGTATGTTAATTGCTAAGTAGATCATTCTGCAGTATATATTGTACGATTAAATTTTATCCTTTTAGTGCAGTGACGTGCGTATACACGCTACACCCACACACGATATACTATCGTTTAAAACGCACGTGCAAACAGGATAATAAAACGGCAGGTATAGACGCCATAGCTGGTATACCGACTATATATATTACATTATATTATATTGGATACACGTTGCCATTGATCCAATTCGCAGCCAGATTGTAGTACTATTACTATTATCATTATCATTATTATATATTTTCACGGCTCGCGCACATTCCGCCGCCGACGTCGGGAGTGCCGTCCGCGAAAAGCTCCGATGCCCCCGGAGACTATTATACATCTTGTAAGAAGTGTTTGCGCATACGTCGCGGTCAGGCCAAAGTCAAAGCAATATAATAATAAACGTTTAGTCGATCACCGCATGCAAAATACCATACTTAATAGATAAAAACGTGATCGACGATCGACACAGTAAAATATTATGTTCCACATATGCAGCAGGCTAGATAAACCAGGTACCGGGTAGACACTATATACTCTGGCGGTCACATCGTGACCTCGGCGTCTGGCCGTAGGCTTGTGTCTGCAGGATAATACGTGGCCGGTGCTTAACTATATGTTCGATATATATTTTTTTTTTTTCGTCACCTTTTGACTAGCCAACACGGACAGAACTGCAGTTGTCGTGAAGCTATTTTGACCACCGTTTAGAATATATAATTAATAACAAAATTATCTCATGGTAGTAGAAAAATTTAAAACGTTCACGATTTATATTGGTACCTATATAGGTATATACTTTTTTTTTCGATATGAAATACGTTAAAAATCGCGAAAAAAATATGTTTGATTAACATATTGAAAATTAAAAAAACCATTGGACTTATAAATCAGGCTTTCAACAAATACATCGTAGTTTTTTATTCTTTAAGTTATTCGTAATATTATTTTAAAATTAATCTTTAATTTGATTATTTATATAATAAATAGGTACACTCTAATATTAATAAAATATTCAAACTATTATTGTTATAAACGTCATATTATATTTAACGTAGGTAAACCATATTAATTTTATATTTGTATAGCTGTAATAGGTAACCTTCGTACATTAGTTTAATCATATTAATAATAATTCATAAAACTATTTATTACTTGTATCCTAATAAATATATTTTATTCGAAATGTTAATTATACTTTTAACTTAAAAAACACTCATTTATACCAATGAAAATGCAAATCCACACACACATTACATTGTTTCATGGTATATTTTGAGGTTGGTATCATTTCAAATTTAAAAATTCTGAGTGTAAAACATTTATCGTGAAATAATAATTAAATATATTCGACCATGGATGACACTGAAATCAACAGGAGATCATTACATGACAAAACGCACAAACTTCAACACTTTTACAGCGTTAAAAGTGATAATATTTTATATTATGTTATAATTCATAAGGTTTATTTAGTAAATAATCTTGGTTTTCGAGAAAGTTTCCGCGAATGCATATACTGCTCAAGTCACATAGGTACGAAATACTTAAAGCAAACTTGTTTTTAAATATTATATTATCATTAACATTTCCCGTAACTATGTTGTAAGTTCGCCTTCGTTCTAATTAATATAGTGATAGTTTTTGCATATTTGAGCTCATTGCGTTATTCGAGCAAAATTGTTTTAAAACAGTAGGTATGTTATAAATATTTAAAATATAAAGAGGTTATATTTGAATACGTATTCATGGTGACAACATTTAAATACCTACACAATGATTAAATTTCTCCATAATAAATGTTGTTTTCAATAAATAAACTTCGATTTGTGTTCTTGCCAGCATAATTATTTATATTGCACAAAACAAAATCCGTTATTGACATATAATTAAAAATCTTTCGTACTTCAAAACTGAATGAGACTATTTTAGGCTATTAAATTCTTCTTTAAAGCTTTTAGACTTCTATAATCTAGGTATATATTAAATTATCAATTTGTAAGGTATTTGCTACGTATTGAACTTATATTTTTCTATTGTCAGTCAAGATCAAATAGTCAGTGTTGATAATGTAGCTTTACACATTTTAGTGTAATGTGTTAAGAATATAACTTAATGTTATTGAATAAATCATATATATCGCTATGATTATGGATCGACCTAGATTATTATTTTAACAGTATAGACACCAATTTGGATTAAAATATAACTTATTGAAGGAAAGATAATAAATTATTAGATACTTAAAATTTTCGAAAAGTTTATTTAAAAATTAAAAGTTGGTTTTGAGTTTTAAACTTTAAGTGCTTAAGGTTATAATAAGGCGAATGATCCACATAAATTAAAATTCTTGTGACTGTATACTAACTATAAATAATATAAATATAAAAATACTACACTGTGAAAAAATTATAATTTGCAGTAACTATGATTATGAATTATATTTTGTGAACATTATTCCAAAAATTAAGTTAAGGTTCACTATCTAAATATTTTGTAAATTAGGTACTACATTCTTATTCCTTAACTCAGAATATCATAATATATCCAATGAATGGTTAGTAAACTATAGTAATTTAGAGTACTTTTTCATATCAATATATTTTGTTATCTTATGATTAATTATGAATATCATCGTTTTCAGTAATTCATTACAATTCGTCATTTTCATTAATCATCGCAACTAAATTCAATATGGTAGGTACTCGTATATGTATGACAGTTGCTAGTGTTAAATATTAATATATCATGATATATTTCGTATTTTAATAATTGTTATTATGATTTTATAAGCTTTCAAACATTTTTTGATAAATTATATAAAAAAAAACCGGGTGTTAACTGGCAAATTTAAATATTCGATAAATTGTATGTAGCGTTTGAAAATTAGCATAAGAAGGATATTGTACTATAGACTTAAATGCACAATAATATTATTACACAATTTCCATTAAGTATGTAGTGATGATTTACTATACGGCAAAATGTAAATATTTGAACGTAGTCAGAGTTCATTATTCACTGTATTTTCGACGTGTTTATTAGATTGTGAGCGCGGGTGAACGTTATTGGTTTTACATTTTCTGTTTTCTTCGTTTATGCGAATTCTCATCACCTTTTCATGTGCAATAAGTGCTCTAAAAGTGTCATTATGTATTATTAAAGTCGCTCATCTGTTTATAAACTGAAAATCGGAAAAACAAACTACATACAGTATACACTTAAAACGAGTTATAACACTCATAACAATATGTATTATTGTTTTATTCGAGTATATTAGTATGTATTAGGTACGAGTTGAATTTCGTAAACATCAAAATATAAGTCGTGATAAGGTATTTTTAACTCGACGATAATAAATAAAATTATGCGTAATTATTTTCGAATTATCAATTTTGATAACGATCACATTACATAATATGTACCTAACATTGTTTATTACTCGCGCAATCTGCAACATAATATACAAATATATCAACATGATTAAATACGTTCGCTCTAAAATACCTACTTATCTACCTAGGTACCTATTTACTATTCGTTATAATATGTTTAAAGTATAGCCGACGAGCGAAGGTGCAATAGCTTATGAATGACTGTTCAAAATAGCATAAAATAACTAAAAAAAAAAAAACAAAATATGTACACGTATTATATACTTCGTCTGTATAACATTATACTCTGTTTCAGATTACACATATCATTTACAACTGCAGCACTAACGGGTCTCGACTAGATATCAAAATAAATAATTCGTGAACAGACTTACATAAGTAGGACATGGCCAAACTTATGTAAGCTCTATCTGTATAATAATAGTTATCAACAATTTAGTCTAAGTAGTCTGATTTCGTGTAATACACACCATCGAGTTGACTTATAAATGCACTTGCATTTGAAAATAATCCTTGTTTTATTGTTCATAATAAAGATATGCTCGCGTATCGTATAAAGTACGATTTTGATCATAAAATAAGAGAGAATAATGAAGTTGTTTAATAGAGTACTTACCTATAATGTATTACAAGTTTCATCAAGAATGTTCAACTCTCCTCCCCCACCCTATTTTTTTTTTTATTAATGAATGTATTCAAATTTTGATTTTTAGTATTTTTAAGCACGCTTTAAGTCCATATTTTCAAATATACTAAATATAAGAAATGTTCTGTGGTGATAAAAACATCAGTTTTTCAAATGACACATCCCTTTTATACTTTAAATTATTCAACGTATAATTCGTCTGAATGTTTTAACGTATTATAATTCAAATTCAAACGAGTAGTTTTTTCATATATTTTATTCTAAGGATAATAGCCCTTAAAATTGGTTTTATAAAAATTTAATATATAATATTGGATTTGTTATAGATTATATATATTATACTCGGACAAATCATTAATGTTGATAAAGTAAAATTATTAAAATTGTCAAATCACTATAGCCTCTATATCTTCAAAATCCATTATCGAAGATTTACTTAGTACACAAAGTTAAATAACTCAAAAAATCACTCATTCGAAATATTACTTTAATACATCAATATTTTTACAAAATGGTCCAGCAAATAATTTAAAGTAGAAAAGGCGGGTTCTTATTTTTAAACAGAAGTTTATATCTTTATATGAAACTTCGTAAATAGTACAATCAATTTAAATAATTGGAAAATATAGTCTTCACTCTTTAATAAATTTAAACATTTCAAAAATCACATTTTAAATATTATCATAATTGAAAAAAAAAGAAGGGTTCATGCTTGGTGAATCACTATTATTCTTAATACATTTATGATATTTACATATACCTATTCATTATATATTACATGTACTATTTCAATATATAAAACATTATAAACAGTATAAATTATTAAGTTTATCATGTACAAATTAATTCAAGAAAACAATAACATTTCGTGATAAGTATAACTTTTTTTTCATAATAATATACAAGACAAAACATCCAATTTATGTATATGAGCAATGGTGATTTATCACTAATATTATTATTAACTCATTGTACTTTCAAATAAAAATTATTCTTAGAAATCGAAAATATAATTCGTTGGTTATATTTTGTTTTATCCTAAGGATATTAACACGAAACTAACGTAATCAGTAATCACATATACTCATACGTGAAATTATTTTTTTCCTCAGTAAGAGAATAAATCAGTGTTATTGACATGTGATTTTGTATAAGCAGTGGTTAAATTATATAAAATATTATGATGAACATTGTTCAAAGTGGACAGTACATAATATGCATGTCTTTTTTGATTTGATTTATTAATTTTAAACAATATTATACGTATACCTACATACTAAATTAAGTATACATTTAGCACTTTTTTTTTGTCTACTAGGTACATTTTTATGTTTAATAGGTGATGCAACATTTTAATTAAAAACATTTAAAAAAAATATTATGTTATACATGAATCTTAATCATTAAATTAATTGTATATAATCTTATATTATATATCTAGTTAATTATTTAAATCTGGAGAAAAAACGGGTAAATATACATAGGTAAAAAAAAAACGATTATATGCATATGCTGTTAATAATCAGCTTACTTTGGATCACTTTCTGAACAGCCCCGCAAAGGATCAGCTATTATGAAAAAACTATTATCATATTATTCAAACATTTCTTTTCGAAATTAAAATTACGTCCATAAAAACAACTAGGTTTTTTCTTTAAAGAAAAAAAATAACAACGATGATAAACGCTTTGCGACGAAGGATTAATACTTGTAAAATACACGTACACTTTTATCTTTATTATAAACTCCGTCTGCATTACATTACATATTATTTACAATATGACTTAATCGCAATGGTGCAACGAGTTATATTTTTATATTTTAAGCGTATCCATATGTACCTATATAAGAACTTATATCAATCTGGTAAGTAATCATTATTATATTATATTTTTTATTTGTCATTACTATGTATATTATGTGTGTGTGTGTGTGTGTATACGTGTTCCTAAATAAATAAAATATAATATGTGGTCAATAAAATAAATATACATAAACAATCTCCGCACGTGAAATATATACCTACATCATTATGGACTATATTCCATTTTATTGGTAGGTGCCTAACACTATTCCACTTTCAGTTACATAACACAAATTATTATTATAAGGTATTCGATTTGGCGGCTATAAGAAATTGTTGTTGGTAATGATATTCTAATTGACAAATACCATAATATTATAACATAGGTGGGTATTATGTTATTGCAATATGACGCGGTTATACACTTATAAAATGCGTAACTTTTTAAAATCACTCACACATTTTAACACCACGGACATAACGATATGTTATTTAATGACGTCTAGTTATTTAATCGAATTTAAATATTCGTCACTTCGATAATTATGATAAGTCGATATGATTCAACATACGATAATGTTATTTGAAAATAATATATGTAGGTATACATTATATATTTTTTAGTGGGTTATAGTCTGTTCAAACTTGTGAAATCGTATTAATTTGTGTTATGACGTTGTGCTGTGGACAGTTTACGTTTAATAGACTGAGCGATTTTATAACTATGTAACAATAAAATATTATATTACGAACAATAATAAAACTTAAATGTATATACTGTTTCTCAGTTAAATTTAATGTCGTAGTACCCCAAACACAAATATACGAGTATTTTGAATAAAATACTGTTTTAAGTTTTCTGTGTGTATGTTATTGCTTTGGAAAGTGTAACTAAAATATTATTTCGAAATTTATGAATTAAAATATTATATTAAAATTAAACAATTAAGACAATTTAATTAATGAATGGTTTTAAAATAAATCCGAGGAGAAAAAAATTTCCACGACTCACGATTATATTGTTTTTTCCTCACATGAACATGTTTTGAGACTAACCTACTCAACAATTATTTTTGTAAGTAGAGAAAAAAATATTCCAAGAATATTAATTACTATTGCATTTACATTTTTTTTTTATTTTTTTTTCTTTAGGATACTAAGCCAAGAAGCTTAATTAGGCTTACATTCTTACCGCTCCAGTTTAATATAGGCTGTCTATTATGTAACGAAATTTCCGCTGTTATACTATCTTGCAATTATTTTATAATAATATAGGTATCGTGCTAATTTTATAAAAATAATATGTAACTAATGCTAGACGTCTTACGACAAACGTGAAACCAACTGTACTGAGTTAATGTCAATGAGAATATTTATGTTTTGTAAAATATTATTACCTACTCATTAATAAAATAAAGACATTTTCTTTCTGTGTACAATGAAAGATCAATTACTTTTAAGTACCATACTACATGGACGAAAAATATAAGTTAAAAATGGTTACAATCAACTACAATTCGAATCGGTAATTATATCAATTCTGAATTTAAAACAAAATTCAAAACCGTACAAAACCTTTTAACTATCATTATAATATAATTCTAGTAGTTTTACGCTCACTCGTGTAATTTAAAATTTTATTTATGTGCTCATAATATAAATTTAATTTTTCAAAACTGAATATCTTATATAGGTAATGATTATCGTTTATATCTACTGTTATTATTATCGTTGAATTTTACATTAGCAGCAGCTATAAGTTATAGAAAAAAATATATATATTTAGTTATTATTTATAACATTGTTTAATGTTATTTAATACTTGGAAACTTAAAAATATGAATATAGTATTGTCTATTAATTTTTGATACGAATAAATAATTAAAATAGATAGGTACGTCTTACTTACACATATTAAAATAAATCTTACGTAGTGATCTACACATGCTGCATAGTTTTACCTCTTGCTAAAAAATATGATCATGATATTTAATTTTTCACAGAATAACTAAAATTAAAACTGCCATAATATTATTTCAAAATTTAAATAATTTAATACAACTTAAAAATTGTCTTAATTCAATGAAAAAAATATATAAGTTATATAATAAGTCTTATTAAATATTTATTTATTTATTTAACGCCAAACGGCAATTTATAGATATGTTGTAATAATTAGTAGATCAACTAGAAATTATAGTAATGAAATAATATACATGGAAAACAATAGTTATGATAATAGACTTAAGTTTAAACTTATATTAAATATCAACATTTCTTATCTCAACTACACAAACTATTTTTCTTAATTTCAACAAAATAACCAAGAAATAAATAAATTTCAAGTTTTGTTGGTGTTATTATAGTTTCCTAGAACTACTAGAGAATCCAAAATTCTTAACCATAGTAAATATTTATATCGTATACATCTAAAAATCGGCACGAGCGGATATGGACTAGGAACAATCACTATTCACTAGAGAACGTTTTTAATATAGCTATAAAAATCAAATGATGTACTCGTAATCGAATACTATGACGTTTATTGTATAGTTTGAAAAAACGTTTATTTTTTTTTTAAGACAATGCGAACTCGATAAGCCGGCCACAACGGAACCAACCGAACGCTTTGTAAATTCCAAGCCGTACAATTAGTGGTGAATAACACAAGACGTACGATATAATGTGTTATATATATTATATATATAGGTACCTACATGTATTGCATCGGGGCAGATGGCATGTTGGATAACGATATAAAGATTTTATTCGGCTCGGCGTGATTTAACGAACCATAACGAAGTTTTTTTTTTTTTTATCTCTTTCATTCCAGTTGTGAACACAAACGGTCAGAACAAACTTTCCCCCGCATGATGTAACATAATATATTTCGAATGCAGATTTAGAAAAATCGACCGTTTTATATTATTATGATTATTATTTGTTCGGTCGTTAATTCTTTATTGTTTCGTTTCATCACACATTATCACGAGCAACCGAGAGTGCTGCCGACTACAGGTATTATATTATTATATAGGTACAGTACGGGATAGATGTTTGCTGGTAGGCACGGATACTTACTGCTGTGTGGTGTAAGGGCACGAGGAGATCATGACAGTAAAGATGTAAATCCGGTGCAGCGTGTATAGTACGAGACGAGAGGGGTGAGATAAATAGATAGATAAATTCTCGAACGAGAGAAGGATATAGATATAATATACATATATATGTATACGCTATATCCTAGGTATATGTAGGACATTTTATGAGACATGAAATGGCCTTCAAAAAATAAAAAATACGACAAAAATGCGAATACACGCATACACTTACGCAGTAGGTACCTATATGGATACGTGTACACATTGTACACCAGTTAATGTAGGTGGCAATAATTTTCACGCTATATAGTAATAAATTATTATACATATTTATATGTATACATTGTGCACTGATAATACGTACGCTTAGCACACGTTGACCATATATACTCGTATTATAGGTCATTACCGATATAGCATATTTGTAGTTATATTATATTTTGAATATTAATGCAAAATATATACATATATATATATATCATTGCGTGTGTAGTCTACGAAACTGTATGAATAATATTATACATCACGTTGTAGGGAGGGGTCGCGTTTTATCGACAAACTGCAGCACGGCAGCGGCATACATAGGTACAGGTAGGTACATATACTATTATATTAAGACGAAAAAGTACGATTTTCCAGAGTGAAATATATATTATACGGGTGTAATTGGTTTTGATGATTTGTACGTAGTCCGTTTGAATAAAATACCAAAAAAAAAAAATCTTAGCGATCTATTATGAGTGGACGACACACTAACTAAAACGTCACCATACGCTAAAAACAACAATAAATCCTGTCATTCGATAAAATATGACAATATTTAAAAACGCGAATTCAGCATCATCAGATAGTACATATAACCTACACCGTGCATCATTATTGTTTTCAAATCGTTTGCTTCAATTCAATTTTATCATATAACATAATAATATGACAAAGTCCATCCAATAAATTAAAGGTAAAAGTGACTAAAATGTCACAAATCTCGATGGACACTCTATATAGGTATGTAAATTGTAACGTTGTAAGTTGCAACGACACGGAGGTTATATTATACCTGTGTTATTAATTAATTACACGAGGATTATATTTCAAAAACATTTAAATTTATCCGTAGGGAGCAAAATTGTTTATGGGTATAACAATTTGGATCCGTCAGACTATATAAAATTGTAATGCCATTTTTATTTTTGTAAACCTTGTTTATTGGACTTTTAGAACGTTTAAAACGTCATAGATCCAATCGGTCGATTCGAATGATTTTGATTAACTCGATGACGGCTTAGAAATAATCGATACATTTGTTTTTCCAGTAAATCGTAACAACTGATAGGAATCAATACAAATTTTGTCGTCATAGGTTTTAAATAAAAACACTTAACGCACATTTTTAATTGAAACGTATTCTTTAGGTAAATTTAAAACAAGTTTTTTCATATATTTGAGTCCTAACGATTATATATAATAATCTAATTGTAACGTATAACTATACAGCGGGATTAATAATAAATCGTTGTTATCTCAAGTTAATCGATGATAAATCATAATATATTAGTAAAAAAAAAAAAGTTATCTAATAGCCTATAATCACGTTATCCGCGATGGCGCTACTACTGCAGGTACCAAACGCCACCGAAAAACGTGTAATGATTTATACACAGATTATAATATAATATTTAACCATCATACGGTTTATTCCATTATAATATTGCACGGTTATCAATTGTAATGCGATGCCAACTACAGCCGTCGGGTTATATTGTTTTGATGTCCGTCTAGTGGAGTGGAACGTTCTTTGACTCGTTAAAATGCTCGGTAAAATGTGTTCCAGACAGATAGAATTTACTACGAACATAATACTTTATGCACACGTTATAAAAAAAAAAAAACTATTTCGAATTTTAAAGTATTGAGTATAATATATATAGGCATTTTGTACGTACACTAAGAACAATCAAAATTTCCCGTCCATCGACCTAACTGTTCCATCGCGTTACAAAAGCAGTATCGTATCGTATTACACTGACCTATTGACTGGACCAAAATACTCGGTCGCCGGGGCAGCGGTCAAGCGATTCGTTTTTCAATTTTAAGTGTTTAGAAATAATTATTTAGCTTTGAATTTTTCGCGAGTGTATAACATTATCGCGAACGTCTACGATATATTATTATTATTATTATTTGCAAGTGTTTTTTCGTCTCAAATTTTCCCGACGGACGTTTTTTTCTGCGTCCTTGCAATGTATAGTACTATGGCGCGGCGGTTGTATACAGCCACGCGGCTTTCACTAGGCACGTATACAATCATTATTATTATTAAAAAATAAAAAATAAAAAAAAACCGTCATTATTTCGTCATTAATAACAATAATTTCATTGCGGCCAACCATAATATACTGATTCGATAAAATTGTAATTCAAATGTGCATAATATTTTTTTCCATCAAAAATCTTAAACGTGCGTTTTGGCAAATTAGTTTATTCGACTTCAACGCCCTTGCTGGTTACATACCTATACAGTTTTTTCGCTGTTATACTACAGTTTAACTATAAACTACTTAAATCTGTTGTAGAAAAAACAGTATATTATAAAGCTCAAATTATAATTAAAATGCATTTCAATTTGATTATGATGTAATTTGTTGTTTTAATGTCATAAATATTAAGTTAAAACGCTTAAAAAAAAAAAATAATAATAATAAATATATATATTTGTATAACATTAGAAAAATAGTATAATTATAGAATGCACTTCAAAACGAGTTTAATGAAATACGTAAGTATATAGTATCAACTTATAATAAAACATTTAAATAACTTTATGAATAGTGTTCATAAATTGATTTTTTTTTTTTAAAGGTTAAGTATATACATAACTTTCACAGCGCCATTGCATTATATATAAATATAAATACAACTGACTACCTAAAATTTAGATTGTTCAAAGTTTGAAGATACAAATCGGTTGTAATGCGTTTCCGCACATAATTTGCCTATCGCAAACGCCGCGCGTGAACGATTTGCGCGGGAACTTGAAAGAGAATAGATAATATTATTCTGATCGTTGACAGTTATATTACGGTTAGCGTCTCGTTACAGTTTTCTAAACACGCATATTCGTATTATTACGTGTACGCTGTGAATAGGATTTTTGGGATCTAGCTGAGATCAAAATTACTCTCAAAGACGACTTCGCAAAACATCTTATAAACCTTCCTATTTTTAAATCGAAATCGTATTGTCGTTTAACAGAACTTTGCCTCGTTTGCACTCGATTACCCAGTAATTTCCAAGCTGTGCGCGATTCAGTAAACACGGTATTATTTTTCACGTCGGATGCGGTTTATGCGAGTCGGTTGCACCGATGATTGCAGTATCCGCCCAGGTGCCACAAGGACCAATACTACCTATATATGCACCACGAGGCAGCCCCGCAGTGGCTGCTCAAACCACGGCCGTGAACGAGAAGGCCAAGGACTACTGTAAATTTGCCCGCACACGAGTGTATGATACAGCGGATCAGGATAAGGTATATAGGTTCGGAATCGTAACTCGCGTGCGCACCTGAATTTCCTATTCCGGGATCGAAATATAAAATACGTAGGCAAATAAAGAGAGAGAAAACAGACGCAAGTCCGTATTTTCTGGGTCCGGGAAACGCCCTGTTTAATGACCGATTGTTAATACGAGTAATAACAAGTGTCGACCGTCGGTCATACCCGCACGCACGATATTATCTATATACCTACCGCGGTATAGATCCCATTCGTGATATTTATATATTATTTGTATATAATACACCATTTCACGTTGTAAAATGTTCGCAATTAGCTGTGTGCCGTTCTCCTCGGATCTGTGTGGCACGTTGCAAAATGTCCAATACACACATAATGATATACCTGCAGTGTAACACTCCGACGGATATATTTTGTAATGAATGGACGTGAATATAGACGTGCATTCGGTTTGCAGTATATTCGAGAGTATTGGGGGTGAACTTGTACCGGTTATACTTGTACTTGGGTTTTATGTTTATTTAAAAGACCAATTACAAAACTATGTGAACGTTTTTTATTTTCATTATTTGACGGTTGTACTTTTTTAGAGGTTTTTTCAATTCCAAATGAATGTATTAGTGATTTTACAATATTCTTACAGTACATAATATATTCGATAATGTGTACTATTATTATAGGTATTTTTTATAAAGTATTATAGTAATATAGTCTGATCAACGATTTCATAAATATAAAAAGGAAATTGAGTTCAAAACTTGTGACCGTATCGTGATGCGTGCAAATTCATGACCAACAATATTTATCTCTAAGGCAAAAAATTAAAAATACTGTGATGTTTAAAGTTGAGGATAAATTGTAATAGAAAATTGAATCTGGATTAAATGGGCCAAAAGTAAAATAACTTCCCGTCGTTAATAACAGTAGAGGTTCTTGACATTTTTACTCAAGAATTTTAACAGAGTAATAAATTATATAATTATAATTATATATTTTCAACATCCGTTGGCTCTTATGATGCTTTTAATGGATATATTTAATTTTTTTTTTTAATTTATATTGTATGATATATTTAATTTTTGTTTTTAGGTAAAAATAACTAAAAATTTAGTACAATGTTTTTCAAAAATAGAATATATCCTAATCGTCATAAGCTTTTATGGAGTTCATTTTTTTACGGAATTTTATTAAAATCACAAATATTTGCTAATTAGGTTTAATTAATATAAATTAAAGTAATTTAAATTGTCAATAATATGGAATAATTCGATGGAAATATACATATTTATTAAAAATCTAACCATGACTTAACTAAAAACCTCACTATTTTATACTTATCTTTATAAACGTAGATACCCATGATTATTTAGTATAACTAAAGGAAATTATTTATTTATTATTAAAAGCTATTTTATAGTTTTATGCTCGAATTTTATTTTAAAAAATTGAAAAAATTAATTTTTATGCTTCATTTGATTCATCGAAATTATTCCATAGTGACATAAATACATAATTATAGTAAAATAATGTTATTGTGTCAATACTACTTATTATATTTGTGTACTCAATATAATTTTATTGAAACTTTTATTAAATATACAAAATTATACATTTAATATAGTATAAAATGTAGTATCTTGAGGGGTAAAAGGTGGCTTAACATGTGAAATTTGATTTACATAATTTATAGTAGGTTACTTTCTTCCAATATCAATATTATAGATGTATCTAAAACCAGTTTCGGCATCAATAACTTCAAAGACACCAATTTAGGAATAACGTCGATATGTGTTTAATTTTAATGTACCTGTGATGTGTACAATTTTAACACCCTCTCTATCATAACAAATTATGGTATTAAATGACTAGCACGATATATTTTTAAGTCAATAAAAATCCTTTTCAAATTTATAATTTAATATGATATTCTACGAGAACATACATTAATCACCACACTCTCTCTCTCTCTCTCTCTTTATATATAAATATTATATCAAACGTTTTAAGTTATATATTTAGCACAATTGTTGTACATAAGTAATAATATTATTTTAAATTAACTCATTTGTCTAAGCATAACTAAAAATGCAACGATTATCCAAATAAGCGTTGATTTATGCATAATATGAAATATTATAAATATTCAATTTATTTTTGTTGTTGTTTAGAACTACTAAAAAAACATTTTACCTATAACAACGCGTTGAATAATATTTAGGTATTGTATTTATCGTAATTATTAACGGCAATTTAATATAATTTCAAACGTATCTCTGATGTCCCATCTGTTGTCTCGAAACTCAATAATGGATAAATATACTGAATTTATGGATTTATGATCACGTTTTCTTGTCATTTCCTGGAACACAGTGATATTAAACGAGTGATAAGAAATCAGATCGCATTAGAGTGGACGTGCGCCGTTTCGACGTGGTTCATCGGGTATAGGTTTAGCACAACAACACGTGGTGTCTGTATGTATGGTGATTACGTTTGGTCACGAAGAGAACGACGAAAAAAAAACACATAAAAAATACGGACAAGGAGAGAGAAAGAAAGAGTACAAACGAGGACAATGACACTTATACGAATATATACCTACAATAGTAATATAATATCCTTTGGTTGTATATTTTGCAGTATAGAAGTTCACATACATTTCTACCTAGTAACGAAATCGTAAGCATTATCTATATACTGCGTTATGTACATAATATACAATGTTATAGAAAATATATATATATATATTTTAAGTTTGACATGACTTTTATCGATTAAAATTTGAAAAATTCGTAAAATCGTTATAATTATATGAAGCAAAATAGCTGGTATTTATCTTCGTATATCAAACTTTCTTTCGGCAAAACTAGTTTAATTTGATCTTTGTTTTACACTTTCAATAAAGGTTCGTTGACCATCATTTGAATAATCACGTACAAATCTGGTTGTTTAGTAGTGACCTTCTGTACAAACATAATGAAAAACAAGTATTAACAGCTATAATAGCAGCGGATTAGTGTACTATTAATGACCTGTCTTCCTGTATTTAATATAAATGTCCAGGTCCTTCACCGAAAAAATTGGTTTACATATAAGTGGGCTAACAGAGTAATAGAAGATGCAAATATTTTATGAACTTCACCTCTAACGACTGCCGGCGATCTCGAACGGTTTCAATATATCATTTTTTTCGTATTTATATGAAATGTATTGTGTATCGACTTTGTTTTGGTTTCAATGAATGAACACGTCTTGTTATTAATTATTACCATCGATAATAATTTATTTTTCAATGCACCTTCTTATTTCGTAATAATATATTATAGAAAAAAAAAATTCTAACATTTCTTACGGTAATCAAAAATCACATTAGTGATTGAATACTTTGATTTGATGTCGAACCAATTAATGTTAAACTGAATATGTTAAATTATATGTGTATTATACACATAATATATTTATATTGTTAATACTAATAACAAGTTTTTCAAACAAAATAATATAAAATCACTGTTTCAAATAATAAATGATTAATTTGTGAATAATAATTGATTTTCAATTTAAAATATTATAGATACACCAAAATCACGAAAATATATATAATCTGAGATTAATAATTTAATACGTCTCTATTATCGTTGACGTTTTCATTATTGAAAGTGAACGTGTGTTTAATAATCCAAAAAACTATATTATGACGTATAAGTATAACCTTGACTTTAGAAAGCCAATAATACATAAATAAAATATACTCCATTTCATTTACATTCTGCTTTTCTCTACCTAACAAAAAGAGGACGACAACCGATTCTTGAATATTTTATAGTTTCAATTTTTTAAATACTAAGATATGCACAAATAATTAAATATTAATTATACATTACAATGGTAGTTAATAATTTTGCTGAATATGTTGGTATATCTGATGAGATAACTATCCGTATTAGTTTTTATAGGTAAAAAAATACACTATTGTTATGCTATAGTTTTCATGAAATTAAAAGTTCAAGTAAATATCAACAGAAAAATGTTTACAATAATTTACTGATCAATATACTTCATGTAGTTATTCATACCTATACTATTTTTATACTAAGGTTACATATATGCACCTATCTACAATGAGTACGAATAAAGAATTTATTTAATAAACAAAATGTCTGAAAAGTATTTTAAATACTTCAGAAATTTTTATAAACTGGAAATATTTACACAACTATTAAAAGGGTTGTTGTCATTATAACGTCTATAGTTTAACTTAAACCGCACGACGTTTACATTACACATATATTTATGCGCAATAGTCTATTAAAAAAAAAAAAAAAAATTGAAATACTTTCTTATTTCAATGTAATAACCATTCGACGTATAAATCGATGTAAATTCGTATGTGTTTCTAGGAAAACTTATTGATATATTTTAGCTTTTAATTTATGTGATCTATAATATTATTAGAACATAAAATACAATTTGATCGTATATTATATTATGAATCACATACTTTTAGTATTGGGAAATGTCCAGACGAAGCTTTCTATTGAAAGCGTTCGCTACAAGGCCGGACGCCTATCGGCTTACACGACATAAGGCTTAGGTCAAGTCAAGATATCAATAACAGGGTGTGGACCAAAATGGGTTGTATACCTAACCACACAACAATAGAGTTCCGGCATCGCTCGTAAATCAAGCAACGAAAAGTAGACGAACTCACAACACCGTTTAGGGCAGGTAACATCCGAACAAACCCGGAGATTAAAAACTCCGGTCCCCGTCGTATCCTCCGTAAACCTTTATCGTGAAACGTGTGGTCTGTGACACCTCATAGATCATCACTCATAACAACTTATCATCCACCTTGTGGTTACGAACATACAAACAACGTGTTGCGTTCAAATATGAATAGAAACGGTGCCAATGCGAACTTGTTTTTAAACTTAGTTTGTACGTTTCAGGATAAATCGATGCGTTAAGCTCTCGTTAAGCTTTGAACTCCAAACAACCGCGAATCCAAATATATCTCAAATTTATATTTTCACAGACATAACACCATTCCTCGGTGATAATTACCTAACCAATAGTCAACTACTCACCTACCATAATAGCAATGTCCTATGTGAATTCTGAGTTTACACCTCGATGATCGATTGTCAATTTAAGTAAACAATCAGTCGAAAAATATCATTGTTATTGTTTCGATTATCTAATGATAGGTATGATTTTAGCTATTTTATCGATTTTATTGTTATTACTTTTTTTGTAAAAAAAAAAAAAAAAGTAATTTTGCGTTAACGTAATATTATTATATTTTATTTTAATTTTTCCGTTTTTTTTTTTTTTTTAACAGTTTCAACGACCTACAGACTCCATAAGTGTTTCGTTAAAAAACTATTCCTCTCACGCGAAAGAAAGAAAAAATCGTCAAACATAAAATATGAGTAGGTATAATATAATAATATCGTTAAATATCACACTAATAATTATTTTATCGATTAATAATTTATCGTGTGTGTTTGTAAGTTAATCGATTTATCAAAAAGCGGACAATATTATTGAACATGTATTACACCATATCTTGTAATTTTAATCACACCACCGACGAAAGTACTAAATAACTAAATAGCTACTAAACTAACATCGAATAGTTACTAGATACTAAATTAAACATGACACTCGACAGTTACACTATTCAAAGCCGGTTTAGATATTACTCGTAAACGTGAGCAAGCTTCCGGAGGCGATGAGTTTATATAAATCTATAGAAGACCAAAATTCCCTACTACGTTAACATTTAATTTTGTCAATTGTACAACACCACTTTTAGAATATTTACTGTGAGAATGGCAAAGACACTATTGTTTTCAGCGTGTACAAATACTTCAGCTTATTCTTGGAAAACCGATGTCAAAACAAAAACCTAATAAATATCACGGAAAAGCGATAGAAACGCAATTAATTACTTAAAAGAGCCAACACAACTGCGAGCACAATGATTCCACCGAAAACTCATTATTTAACAGTCAATAGTGTAACATCAAAATTTATGGATTCACGACAACAAAATGTAAAAGTAACAAAGCAATACAACCAACCGTCAAAAAAGCAAAAGTATATACTGTTATACATATTATTATGCTACCGCCATTGATGGTAATCAGACATTATTAAAAATAGTCAATCTATGTTAGTTCAGACCGTTTTTCATAAATATATTTAACTATAGGATTTTCGACGAATGCTTAACTAACACAGGCATTGTCCATCCACATGCACCTAAATAAAAACAATAATCTTTGTGATTTACCAGTCATTATCAACCATTAACATTGACTGAGACCGTATTAGGGACAAAGTTAAAAGGACTGTACAAACATAAAATAATTTTTTGTTGAAGGTACATTGGGCGTAAAATAATACGTTATAATTAACAAATTTAAAGATAATTAACTACGAAGGTATTGAAAACGTACCAAACTGTAATTTTAGAAAAATTTATAGAATTATAAATATATTTTATATTTATTATCATACGGCGAGGGTCCTGCAAAAAAATAAGTTTTCTTTATTTTTAGAAAAAAAAAAATTACAAAGAATATGGAAAAAATTCTTTTGTTTTTAGATTTCTCAACTCGAAAACTTTTTTTTTACATAATCAATGTTTTAAATTCTAATCAAAGCAATGAATTTATATATACTCGTATATAAGTAATTAAGGAAAACCGGAACTTTTATTATTTAACTTATTATTATTTATTATTTTTTTTTTGTGTAATTCTAAAACAAATAACCGTAGATATGTACTCTAATGTTCACTAAATTTTTATATTATAATTTTCTATCTATATATATATATTTTATATATTTTTTATAAATGTACGTATTTTCGTCTGTCTGTCAGTCCCGATTGTTTCCATGGCAATAAATAATAATTAATAATTATTATAATAATTTATCATTGCCATGGAAACAAATAATTATAATTATTACCATGGAAACAAATAATAAAAAACAGCGGATGATTGAATTTCCTGCATGCGCCGGGAGGCACAGACAATACTTTTCTCATTTCAATAATTTTGGCAACCATACGATCACTAAATGATACTGCTCTAGCAGTTACATCATCAATTAAGAGCTCTTCGACGACGTACTCATTTTATTGTCTGGTGATTTTCGACAAACCCTACCAGTTAAGCCACGTTCAACACCAGTTGATGACATCGTTATCCTTAACAGTGAATTAAAACACTTTTCATATTTTCGTACTTAGGTATTATATTTTAATATTTAACAATTTTAACTAGATATCCATTTTTAATAATATATAAATTTAGGACATTGACAGTAGGTAACATACTGACATATTTATATTTATTTATATAAAAACTTAATAGTTACCAAACTAATAGAAATAAGGACCATCCCCATCGTCGTCTGTCCAACTTTAACCATTCTCATCAAATACATTTGTATGAAATATTTTTGTTATAAAAATTAACTTAAGATATTTATATACACACTGCAATTGTGCGTTATTAGGTATGGTTGCGAAATAAGGTCGAATGTATCTTTTTGGCCGCCGTATTTAATTGATAGGATCGTAAAATTTAATCAATCGTGAATTCTACATTTAATAATAATATGCTTTCGGCTATTTATTTTGAATATGAATTAAGTCAACCTCACTAAATCGTGTTAAGATTAATTGATTAATAATTTATTATATCATTACGTCATATATAATGGTTGTACAAATTATTATATCTTATATATTAATGGTCTTACGTTAAAACGTGTATAGGATAAACTATATAGTATTATAATTTACAATTAAAGGTTAAACAAATAATATTTAAAAAAATAAATATAATGATATTGGCTGAAAATATACAAAAAAATAAAATAAATATCTGTAACAAATCTAATAAAAACGTTCGTTGCGTTATATAATTAAATAACTATAAGACGATTAAAAATAACAATTCTAATATTAAGGTCAAACATATTAATAAATTTTTTTAGTATACTAAAATTGAACATTTATATATATATATATATCTGTATAGATATATATTTAAAAATGCCCATATTTGGATAATTAAAAAAACATGGATTTCCAGTTTTATTTTATCTCCCACACAACATAACACATCACAAACCTATCGTTATTTTTCACATTACTTATTGTAGAAATAAATTGAAATTTTTCATAAAATGACCATACTTGTGCTCTATAAAATGTATATTATTATAAAAGGTATGTATTTGTTTTAAATAATTAAATTTTAAAACAATACAAACACAATTAATCTGTAGCGAAATTGATTTTTAGTCATAAAAACCCTATTTATTTTGTATACTTCTTTTGCATATAAGTAGTTACAGGTTTATATTTAATATACATTTTTCGTTTTAAATAAATCGAAAATGTTTTCATTTTTCACGCCGCTTATTTTGCAATAACATAACTTTATTTGAAAACATTCGCTTTAAATAACTTATTGTTCCAATGTAAGTATTTGAAAAAATCAAAAACACGCATCTGCTTGAACAACAAGCTTGAAAAGTGTCAACCACATACATATCGCATCTTGACCGACTATTTATCTATTTTTATTTATCTTATTTATTTAATTTTAGAGCTTAAGATAACTTGAAAATATATATTTATTACTTAATTTTATGTTTAAATAAGACATTGTACTGTGGTTATTGATTTCAAACCTTTTAATTAAACGCCCATACCCAATCGTTTATACAAAATATATAGTTTAAAAATATTCTCAGTACTCTGTATTAGCGCACCATATTATTGTAATTAAATCCATTTTGCGCGCACGTTCTGCGTTTCAGAATAAAAGGAGAAATTAGTTATGATGAAACACTCAATTATCCGCAATAAAACATTTTTGAGTTAAATTTATAAAAGATTATAGGCTTCGGTAGTTGTGAAATGTGACCAAATCAAAACTAGGACCCGGTTTAACCCCTAACCCTGGTCACTGGAACGTGAAAAACAGCAATCAATTTGAACGGGTTGATTGATCAGTGCAATACAATATTACATTACAATCCGATCGTTCCACTATTGTATTAATTGTATATCTGTTTATATCTGTATCATCTATAATTTTAGAAATTCTCGTAACTTGTATTACAAATAAATTTTGTTATTAATATGTCAACATATAATGAACTTATAAAGCTCTGTAAAAATCTACTGAAATTGTTAAAACTTATATGTACGTTAGCAGAAAAACAATTATCGATTTTACAACGACGTAATTATTTAATTTAAATATTTACTTAATAGAATTGTCTTATGTAAATTGTGCATTAGAGTCAATTTTTAATGAAAGCGTTCCTCATAGTCTGTGCAGTATGGACTTATGGAAAATAGAAAAATCGACCTATTTGAAAACATCGATTAAGTAAATAGTATACAAAGCACCTACGGTAAAAAAAAATGTAATTAACAATCCTGCTTTAAAATATGTGATCAATCTTTAGGATGAATCCACCTCTAAGCAGAATGATTTATAGTTAAATTCATAACATTATTGAATTTTATAAAATATTAAGTACTAACTTACAAATCAGGTAGGAACTGCAATGAAGCAATCGATTACACGACACCTGGTTTGTGTAACCTGTCGGCACCTACTTATTTTTAATTACTTCTTATATATTTATTAGTAAAGTACATATAATTTTTTTGCACATCATAAAAAGTAACCTTATATTATATTTAATTTTTTTCTTTTTTATTGGAGAACGGTACATATAGGTATTCGCGTTACCTTAGTAAAGTAATAAAGTAAAATTACTTTTTGTACTTCCTCGACTGGAAACCTTAAATTGTCGTATAAATAATATTATAATATTTAACTGCATAGTTTATTATATAATATATATAAGCTAAAAAAATCTACTGAAGAGATTACATGATATATATTATATACATAATATATATTTATGTATAATGTATATATGTATATTAAATTATTATTATGTACGTATTAATAAGTTGTAACAACTATTTATGTTATAGTATAGAGGGGATGTTGAACCTTTCTGTACCCGCGTGTCAAATAAAAATGTTGATTCTATTTTATTTGCCTTATGTGTCAACTAATTTGATGACCACTTTTTTTAAACTTAAAAATTCTTACATTCACGGCTTGAATGATAAAAAACAAACCTTGTGTGTCACTTAAAGATCATGTGCTTGTCACTCCGTGACACGTGTGACATAGGTTCACCATACCTGTCGTATAGTGAGACATGAGAAATGTGCACATGTATTTGTGATGTAGACGCTGATGGATGAAGTTTAAAGGAGATACAGAATTATGATTAGTTTTAAGTTAAATCAAAAGTATTAGTTTTAAAATAAAAAATAATTACAAAGTTGTAGTTAAATAAATTATTGTACTAGTTGTTGTATGTAACTTATTGTATTACGTCAAGACCTAAAATCTTTTAGGCATCTCGTCGTTTAAAAAAGGAAACTTTGCTAGCACGATCCTAAAGTATAGTAATAAAAATACCATCGAGAGTTGTAACGTTCTACAATATGCATGTAATGTGGATGTTGAAGAGACAAATTACTTTAAGGTCCTAGATTAAAATATAATCTACTCAATGACAAGCGACATTTGAAACGTAAATGCAGCAGAGTGAATTTCCAAGTACTTACTTATGATTTTATTGATAAATGTTAGGTAAAGTTTCATACAACGGGTGATTAATTCAAATATTATAAATGATATGTGTAACACCTGTTTGATTTCTACATTCATTCAATAAATACCAATAATTTTGATAACAAATTAAAAACGTTAACCTGCAATGTCGCCCCGTTTAATGTTTTTAATATTCGTTTGCGATGATGCAACGTCACTCGTTGAGTCGTATGTGCTCTACAGTCTACAGCACTAACGCAACGTTATGCATTCGGACACAATTTATTTTATTCAATCGCTGCAACAGTTATAATAAAGTAATGCGCTTTTTGGCATTGACGACGTGAAATATTTTATTCGGATCACATTAACCGCTGTTGTGTCACAACATTTAAGTCATAAAGTTCTCGCTGCATAAACATAATAATATTATCATGTATAATAGTACAACAGTGTCATTATAATCTTGTGGGCAAAATGTTCACTGTCGGTGCCTTCCTCAATAGACCTACTCGTAAAAACTAGGTATGATGCGACGTGCAGACAGTATGATAACAATAATAGTTAGGGTCAGCGTACGCAGTATACATCGTGAGTCAAAATTTAAACATACATATATATATATTTGGCACGGCACGAGAAAAGTCGATATCGCAACACGCTGGTCCAGTACATTTAATCATTTTTCGTATTTTTCATTCCACGTGTAGTCCATTTCGAGGTGAAAACGAACTCCGCTTGTGCGTGAGTGTTGCACGTACACATGTTATAATTGTGTCTTGTGCGGTTGCGGACGCAAACCTTGCGTACGATACTACATATACGCGTGTGTCAATGCATAATGAGTCCACGCGGTGTTACGTGTACGCACGTGAAGAGTGTGTATGTGTGTAAGATTGTAAGCGTGTAGGTGGGGTTGAGAGAAATATTATAATTTATTGTATATCGCAAGAGCAACGGACCGGCGACTATAAAGACACCAAACCTATATATATATATATATATACATCTATATACTGCACTGCAAATCCGGTCAATTTGCAGCTCGGGATATCACTTACACACGACATTTTAATGTGTGTACGCAAACGACTTTAACGCGTAAATATAGTGCTACAGCTGGACTCGGCAACACGCCTTATATTATTGTTATGTGGCTGTTGTTTGCACAATTCGACTGTGATGGCGAGTAATCCCGCACGATGCGCGTTTACAAGCAGAACCGTATTACACTGTTATTATTATGCTTATAGTGTTTCTGTAGTCTGCGGAGATATCGAATCAAAGAGGCCGGCGAGACTTATGTGTGCGCGGAGGGACGAGCTTACGATAAATTTATTGGTAAATACCTTATAACGACCGACCCGATGCAAAAACGCACGCAAGACTTACGCGAACGATTCCAACAGCAACAGCCGCCGCACCACTCGATCGCGTAACTCTGCAAGCGTCGCGTGGTTTTTTTTTCCCGAGGTCCTGCAGATATTATACCTAATACATACATCGTGATTAATAGGTAATTTTTTTTTTTCGTAACGATTAACCAATTATATACGAGTACTACGGCCTACTTCGCGGGTCATAATTGCTTATAAAATTTTATTAGATCGTTACGATGAGATTTACGGACACACCGCAATAACTATATATAATATAATATACTACGTAGTAGTTGTCCGCAATAAACGGTCAATGTACAGATCGGGCGGATTCTTGGGCAACAACGTGGGTGTATAATAATAAGCAGAGTATTTAATACATTTACTAAATATTTAAGTCACAGCGCCTATTAAACCGATTAAATCTGGGTTGTGTTTCGGATAATTAACTATGTATTCAACGAATTGTATCACATTTAGATGATAATATGACGAATTCGTATTATTATTTATACGATAACATATTATTATTATGTATTATGAATGTTTTTTATAGGTTATTAGATATATAGTTACTTTTTTTTACGATTTTAAGACAATATAAAATGTATACATACAAGACTTATGTAAAAAA
>VUJU01003434.1:0-25847 GCA_009835225.1 Aphis craccivora | reverse complement strand
CTATAATATAAAATAGTGATCCACACGGCACCTAATGTACAGCAGAGCGGTACCCACTTACCCACTTTTTTATAAAATAATATCTAATAATACATTATATTAAAGTACATAATAACAGGTGAATAGTCATGTTATTTTAAGTTCGTAACATTATCAATGACATATTAGTAATAAATGAATATCAATCAACTCAAAATAGTATTTAATCTAGAAAAAAATTTCAAACATATTATATTTATTCATCAATCAAATTTTAAATTAATATAATTTAATTTTAATAAACCGGACAACAATCGTGAAACTTAAAGTTAATATTCAAATTCATAAATTATTTACTTTAGGTAAACATAAAAAAAATACTATAGAATAAACTATAAGCAATGGGCCAGTAGTATAGGTATAATAAATTAATAAATTTAAAATTATCCTTAATTATAATTATTGTAAAACCGATATTTTTATAACTTCTCTCCGAATTTTTAATGTTTAAATGATTTTTAAGTGAAGTTTTATTTAGATCGGTACTGAACGAAGCAATGAAATATGTATTGGTTTTATAAAAATGTGTTTTTTAACATTTTTTTTTCGTCATTTTCTAACCTATAGATACTTTTTTAGAGAAGTAAAAATGATTCAAACTTTAACTTTGAGGATGGTTTCTAGTAGTTAAATCTAGTTGGTAACTATGTTTTTTTTTTTTTAGATAATAATTATTATGGTCAGAATAGTTTGACGTATTGACATCATTTATTTTTATTTTAATCATCTAGATAAAAAAAAATCGATCACAGAAATTGCTACAGTAATACACTAATACAATAAGTATTAAAAGAGCTTTAGAGTGTTTAGACAATTATTCTTCAATTTTATTTACTATTTTTGTGTAAAACGCTTATCAAATCGATATACTATAACTACTAACTAGATATCTACCAGATGTTCATTAAGTGGTCGTCTGGTGGTTTACTGCATAATAAAAATTTTTACTGTACATTCTAAGTATCGATAAAAATTATTTAAAAATTATTTTTAAATGCATCTTTTGCAATATTCTTTTATTTTGTTTCAAAACCCACACACAGAAATAAATAATTTGTTAACAGAGTATATCAAACCTCGTTTATTTTGCAAAATAAATACCTTTCTCACAATAAGTAGTTCAAACTTTTGACGCTTCTGGTGTTTCTATAGTATATATTATATGAACATTTTGAGTTTTTGACCTATGGATACGATTGTACAAGCTCCGAAACCACTACGCATAGCGGGTACTGTCCATGATAAATGCAATGAGTTTTGTAGTTACTAGTTTGTCTCTACTAGCTTTGTAGATCGAAACTGCAAACGCCAGCTTCAGGGGAAATTTGAGACGCTTGAACTGAAAGGATAGGCAGTTGGTGTTATTAGAGAACATGCAGTATGTTTAAGGACATATTATTCTCCTTTTAGAGTCAATAGCACTGCAGGGGCACCAACTTTGAGATCGAGACGAGAATATCGGAAGTTGAACCAAGTTTGAAGTTTTGTCTAAGTAAGACAATTTACTGTACTTTTCAAGGATAAAGGTACTATATTATATCGATTGCTTTTTCATCCTATTAAATTGTTCATAGCAGATTAAATCAAGAAATATTAATATTTTTATGTATGTTTAATGAATTAATGCGTATCAGTATATTTGGACGTTTTGTTGTGACTTATGTTTGACGGTTATGAATAAGGGACGGATTTATGTATAAATGCGTTTTTTTATTAGAACAATGTATTTTAAATTTGGTAAGACATTTTCACTTTTAAATCATTCTAATTAAAATGATGCCAATTTTATTTTATATATATTGGCATAGGTAATTACATATATTTACATATTTCATAAATTCTCCGTAAATACTTTTAACATATTTTATCATTTCATCATTCATACAAGCGTATGGAAACTCAAACCATGTTGCAGTGAACGAAAACAGTCATATGTTACTATATTTTCGTGTTTCATGTAATATATAAGAAATTATATCAAAATTAGATCCAGAAACTGCAAAACGGAACATAGAAAAATAATTTAACTTTTATTTTAGCTCATTTTAGTTTTATTACACGTACAAAATTAGAAACAAATAATATGGCTTTAAATGATAGTATGCAAATTATAAAAAATATAGAAAAATTTAACTCGTAAGTGGACAAATATAGGAGATGTGATAAAAAAGAAAATTCATGCAGTTACAGAAAAAATGCATGCTATATTAATTTTAAAACTATCAACTAAAAAATGATTGTCACTATTGACAGATACCCTTCTAAAAACTTGGAATTATTGCCTTCAGATATTACGTGCTTCAAATATGCTACAATTACATCAGTTAATGTGGAACGCTCGTTAGCTGTTTTAAAAATATTTTGTGACCATTAGATCCTATTAAGGCATTTAAACTTCAATCATTTAAAAGAAATTGTAATTATTCAATAAAACACATCATTTTGATATTTATAACACATATTTTATAAATTATACTTCTATATTTATGTATACATTTTTGTATTTTTATTATACATTTAAATCCGTTCCCTAGAAATGAATCTATATACATGTTTTCTAATTACTATCTATTATTATACATTATTATTACTCTACTATATAAGCACAGGGCCCCCACAAGGAGGGATTTGATGAACCTTCAGTACAGGGGCCCAGTTATTTTAAGGGCCCGTGGATCTGTTGAAATGTATTTGTAATTTTTGAAATTTTAGCAGAAATACTTATTTTATATTAAATAATATTTTAAAATAACATTTTATGAAATATAAATACATATTCATTGATTAATGATAATTGATTTAATATTTAACCATTGATTACGTAGAGCTCAAAGCCTGCAAAATAAAATGTTAACTTAAAAAAAAATAATATATTAAATATAAGTTATAAATTAAAATATACTTGTTTTTTTTCTTTTTTAATTTAAATAATACCTATATTGTAATAAAAAAAATAGAAAAGACATTATTAATGTTGAAATGCTTATGAATCATGATTTTTTATAATTTATTAGCTATAGGTATTTACTTTGGTATCCTGCCTTGAAGATAAGTATAATTAAAAAACAAATATTATTCCAAAAATTGTTATAAAGATGGTAAATTGTATTTTTTGAAGTTTTATAAAGGGCCCGGACAAACATTTATTACAGGGGCCCGAAATTGTATATGGGGGCCCTGAATAAGCATACCTTTCTTGTTTTTATTATAATACTTAAATAATAATATATATTTATGTCTTATGGGTAGTAAATAATGTCACAATATGTCTAATATAATACGGTGCAGTGCCACCGTGGTATAAATGAAATAAATGTGATAAATATAGGTATACATAATTAATAATTAATGTGTCCATTAATCATTTAATAATTGTTAGTTAATCATAACCTGTAATCTTAAATACACCAAAATGACAAGTTATTTAAAAACAATTAAAAACTTCCTTAACAGTTTTTTACTAAACAATTTTAGTTTTTTGATTTCTAAAATCCTTATAAAATTGTATTATTTACTATTCTTTGTTTTTTAATGAAAATAACTTTCTTATAATATAATATATATAAAGTTTTTAAAAATACCAAAATTTGATAAAAAGGATTTATTTAAATTAATTATAAAATATTTAAACCAACAAAATAAGAATAAAAAATATCAGTCAAAAATTCTTCGTCTAATTACTTACGTGCAGTGTGCACCCTACTACTGCAGTGGTTCTCAAACTTTTTTTCGCGGAGCCCTTAAAATGCTAAAAAAAAAATTACGGATCCCCAAAAACTTTAAATACCAATTTTACAACTCATAAAAAATTATGGATCAATAAATTGCTAATATACAAACTTTATACAATATAAATGTAACTTGTAACGATTTAACGAATAATAATATATGATCTTAATTCAGATGTGCCCACGGAGCCCCTACCCCTAGATTAGTTTTGCGGATCCCTAAGTCTCCGCATACCACAATTTGAGAACCGCTGCCCAGCTATACTACATATTAATCGACATATCAGTGTAAAAACAATTGAAGACACAGAAATCCACTTGGATGTTAGCATTAAAAAATATTATACTTGAATATCCTAACTGTCGTCTAAAAATAAAAAAATGTTTACAGTTAATTATCATAAATTAAAATGTCTTTAACGACCAATGAGTAATTCTTTTATCAAGGCTATATATCTAAATAAATTAACAATAACAATATTTTATTATGCTTATTGTCTAAAAACATTTTTAGATCGTATATATAAAATCAAAGTACACTTTCATTAATCTTCTTTCTAACTATTCTGGAATAATTACAGAACTATAACATATAGTATTATATTATACTTGTTATTTAATAATTATCATCACTTATTATTTTTAACTGTTCATCGGTATCTAGTACCTACGTCCTACATTTACAGGAAAATAAATATTTTAATAAAATCAAACAAATAATTTAAAAAAAAATTTTCATTTTTCATTTTTTTAAGATTAAGTAATTTATAATATCTACTTAATTTATTTAATCAAATACATTATTTAAATTTATTATAATTACTAACATATTTAATATCTCAACTGGTTTATATAGTTTAGATATATGAGTATAGTTTATAAGTGATAGCCCATTTTAAAACCAAAAATGAATTTTTTCTTGGATACAGTCTTCTAATTTACGGAAACCGAACATATTGAGTTATAGTAATATTTTTTGTTTGTTATATAAGCCTTTTAGTGTTAAAAAATAATAAAATTAATAGCCCTGAAAGCACTCGCGTACCCCTAGTCCCTACTCCCTATTAACACGTATAGATCCTTTTATAATTATAATTGTTTGAAATTGGATTTATTATGATTCAGGAGTTATTTTACTTCAATCATTTGCTATAACTTTTAAAATTATTAATGAGTTACATTACAGTATTACACTATGTAGTTATAAAAAATTAAAAACAAAACAAAAATTATAAGTAAAAGAAAAATAATTATTAGATTGAAGTTACAACTGTGTAAACTGTTAAAGTGTTAAAAACTTATAAATAAGATATAGGTAGGACAGGTAGGTGCCTACTCACTACTATACTGTACTATAGGTAGCTTTAATGAAATATATAAAAGTTATTTTTATAAATTACAAAATCAAAAACATATATATAATATATATATTATATAATATTGTATATTACATGTTTCTCAATATCTTCTTAAAAATAAAGTTTATAATATTACTTTGGTTGTTTTATTTTATGATACAATTATACAAATTTAATAATTAATATATACACATAATCATTCTTCTACCACTGAAAATTGTATTAAATACATAACAGTACATGATATGGTGTATTAAACAGTTTATGCAGAACATTAATATAATCAGTTTAATATTATATATTTATATCTTATATCTCCATACTGTTACCCAGACCCAGCTATATATCATATATAATTTATAAATGATCTTGTTTTAAATATTGTTGATCCTATTTGTACAGGAGCCCAATCAATTCCATTTATATTCATTACGAGAAAAGTATCCGACTTAGTGCATTTGTTCTCATTATATGCTTAATGTCTTACGATGTGCCACCGACTTCAATAGATCTCTAGAGACTTTTCTTAATGTTAAACTTGTCAAAGTGGTATTCTCCTTATTCCTTTTGTCAAAAAAGCTTTCTATTTCAACTCCTTCCATAACTTTTCGATTTGGTTCTTTCATTCTGTCAATACTCATTCTATCATTGGAATTTAAAAGCCTTTTAAAACATTCTCTTTTTGTTGTTTTATATTTTGAAATCAACTATTTTATCAGTATCAGACGTGTTTTACCGTTTCATTAGTACATAGTTTTAATCAAATTAAAACTATACATATAATCATGAAAATCATTAATATTGTTTGTAAATGTAAAAAAGTTTCAGTTTGAATTGACAAATAATAGAAATTATGGGTAGCTGTGTCGTGTGCTATCTACACAATAAATGTTATCTACAAATTGCTATTTAAGTATACCTTTATGTTGACTAAACGTCCATTTCATAGTTTTAGTTGCTTTCATACCATGTGCCTAATACAGGCGGGGCGCATTTGGAAAATTTTCGGCCCAGGGAAACATATTTTTGCCACCCCAACCCCCTCAAAATGAATATGAAAAAAATAATTACATGGGTATGCAAATTTATTAAAAATCATTCAAAATATTTTTTTTTAGGTTCATTTTTTTATGCCATTTTAATATTTATAATTTCCAGTGCATTTAATCTTTCCTCTTTTATATTTGATTGTAAATATGATATTACTCATACCTAAAATTATAAATTTTAAACTACAAATATATTTTTATTATTATTATTTTTAATAAATATTTACAAAAATTGTCGCCCTAGTAAATCTGCCACTGGGGACAACTGCCCCCTTTGCCCCCCCTTAAATTCGACACTGACCCAATATCATACGAGCTCTACTATCTGGCATAAACTCAGGATAAATAGTATTTTTAGATAGCATGCGACACCGCTACTAAATTATGTTCATAATACATCTATATTTAAATAAAATTTAAGTGTTATATACATACATGTATATGCAGTGTCAGCCTGGCCAAGGCAGCTAGGCAGCAATCACTGCCAGGGCCCATGTCTTTTTTTTATATGTATATTTGGGCGGGTCCTTTTTCTTCCACTGTCCATTTTCCTTCAAAAAAATAAAAAATAATTTTTGACTATTTTCTCCACTTTCTATTTTCCTCCGATAAATAAAATAATAAAATAATAATATATAATATTATATTTTTTTATAATATAAAATTAAGTAAATTATAATAATACGACCTTTGTTTGCTCGGTAGTCACGATTTTTTTAGAGTATGAATAGATTAATTTAACAATAAATACAAATTTGAATTTGTTTCATAATATTGAACCACATAAATATGTTTGGTGTTTCTTTATAAAAATGTTTTTTAGAATGTGAATGGAATGACTCACATACATTGGTAGTTAGTAATAATGAAGATGACGATTTTGCCAAATAAGTGGCGGAAATGTAGTATTTTTATTTTTTTTTTTTTTTTGAATGTATGTGTCTGTTCACAATCATACATTTTTCACATTTGGTTCTTAAACTAAACCAAGACATTGAAGTTTTCGAAACCGTGAATGTGTTATTATATATACAGTATATGCTTATTATAAGTTATATAGTTATATACTTATATATTATGTATTATATTTTTTGCAAAAAAAATGTATGTGATAAATATACATATTATGTTCCAAATTTTAAAAAACATAAGAATTTAAATTCCAATATACTTAGAATAATATTCAACAAATAAAAGTATATATTCAGTTCATCAGACTATTTCCCAAATTAAAATAATGTTTTTAAATTTATTCTTTCCTTCGTGCACGTGTAATAATGGCGTGTATAATGTGCATAAATTAAAATTCTAATTATTATCAATTGATTTAAAATATATATTGCTGAATATGAATAAATATATACATGTTTTTGAAGCCCTTATAGAGAAAACCTAATAACGTGTTGAGTATTTCCATAGCCTTATGTACTTGAAACTGACCATTCGCCATTTTGTCTTTACTTATTTGTAATTTGTACTTACTTGAAACACTAAAACCCATTAAGTCGCTGCTCGTTTCTTAAACTCAATTTTTCAATCCAATTACAAACGTTTCCCGGAGCCGTAACCACAGAAAATATCATGACGCCATTCTAATAAGCTATTCACGCCTCTAAAATCGTCTTCGCTTTGACACCATAACACAAACTAAAATACATCATAATATAACACTGTTCTGACGGTAGTCATTTTAAAATATTTGAATGAAGACACTTAATAAATAACCGTGTTGTTATAAAAATCATATGTATATATATGTATGTATTATACCTATATAGCGTTTATTTTTAAGCCTTTAGAAAAAAAACCTGAGAATTAGGTGAAGTAAAAAAAAAAAACATCAGATGTTATTGATATAGATAGAATTTATTTTTGTCTAGTACCTATAGAAATGAGATCATAGAGATCTTCTAAATCGAGGGTTTTCATCCCCACGGGCCACACTTTAATTTCAAAACCATTAATTAATTGTATATTATAATATATTAATATTATGAGAAAAAATATATTTTAATAGAATATAAAACTACAAAATATTAAAAATCAAATAAACTTTAATAGTATATAATATATATGAAAGTGTTATCTTTATTGGATCCGATAGCAATAGTACGGAACCATTTACATTAATTATTAAATTTTAATGTAGTTTTATAAAAAAATATAATTGAAAATTATAATATTTAAAAATCTATGTGACCCACAACAACTCCTATTCACATGATGTAATCTTTATTCTTTACAAAAGATTGGACACTCCTATATTCTAAATATTTTCGTTTACATATTGTCGGTGTGTAGTTTACTATATTATTCGGTGAATGGTGATTATTACTCGATTAATCACATCCATTCTGAATTGTGATTGTGTTCACCAACTAATGAGGTAAATACATTATTTTTATTTTTTATCTGTATACATACATTTAAATAGTACTTTCTTGTTGCACATCAACTTCAACGGGTAAAGTTGTCTGCTTGCCAACTGTTAGAAATTGTACTTAATTTTATTATAATTATGAGAACTATACGTCCACCATTTTTACTTTCTAGGATAAAATGTACAATGTAGCAACTAATGACTCTTTTAAATTATTATTACAAAATAACACAGTTTATAACTTAAAGTAATTAATTACAACAATGAAATAACGCAAGTGTACTATATTTAAAATTAATACAACTTGTCACATATTATTATGTCATCATATTATTTGTTATTTCATATTTTTGTATTTTATCGATAACACCACTTTTTAATATATTGTATATAATAATTAATAGGTAACTACTACACTATCCATTTATTATAAAGACCTCAATATCAGATATGTAAATATATTATACACCCATAAATGTATCACAATCTATAAGTCATAAGATGTACATTATCAATCGTATTAGTGTTAATATATTATAAGTTACAACATAATAATATTAAATTATGAAATTATGAAACATGAATAATTTTGAACCGTAAGTGAAAATTATGTTATTATATTTTTAAAAGATAATAAGAAATACCTTGCCCATCAGCTAATGCTTAATTCTTATTTAAAATATCTTATACAATTTTCAAATGTCGTTGAGAATACAGTGAACGATGAAAAAATAAGTTGAGTTTCAAAGGTACTAAATGTTTTAGACATTAGAATCTGGATGTAATTAATAATTTAGAGTAACAATTGGACAATACCTTCCACTGATATTTGAGTTAATATTTAATAATAAATACTTGCATACCTTAAATATTTAAGACATGATTACTTGTAAATTGTAAGTTGTAAAATAAAAAAGCAGGAAAGTGGGTACCGCTCTGCTGTACATTAAGTGCCGTGTGGATCATTATTATATATTATACGAGTGTTAAATTTGAATCCAATGATACCTAGTTATCATTGTATACGAAAAACAATTCAGAATAAAGAAGATTTGTCATCCTAGGATATAATTTCCAGTCGTTGGTGAAAAAGGTGGTTTATGTTTTAATGGCCTGGATACACCAAAATTTAAGTTCTTTTATAATTATTGTAAACTAAACTTATGAAAACCTTGTATTAAATTTTCAATTCTTAGCTACTTATACAAAAAATTTTATGAATTATACCTACAAAATAATTTGCAAATATTCAGGAATTTGACAAATTTTTGCCAATATTTGAACTTCAAATACTAATAAAAAAAAATTATGCTTATATTTTCTTTTAATTTTTTAATCACTATAAGAATAATTTATGAGAAACTTTGCATTAAATTTTCAAGAATTTTGATAGGGCCAAAAAATTTTTATTGATTCAAAAAAAAATGTCTATGAATAGCTCAAAAAACTCAAAATATTTTGAAAATTAAATCATGTAAAGAAAATGCTTATCTAAATAACTGGTGAAATTTTCAAGTATCTACGACTTATACTTTTTGAATAATAACAAGTATTTAAAATCGTTTGCGATAAATCGTTATCGTTACGCTATTTGGTAAAAATTTAAAATTCAAACGCGCTTATTTTTCCTATAATGATGCTTCGAGTTTTCTATATAGATACTTGAAGGAAAACTTAAGGAAAACTTAATGTTGTATTTAATCCTTAGTTATTTTATATATATTTTAATTTTTTTTAGCTACAATAAGAACAACTCATGAGGAACCTTGTATTAAATTTTCAAAAATTTTTTATAGACACTTCAAAAAAAATTCTCATATAAATCGAAAATTTTAGTGGTCTATTAATAACTCAAAATAAGTCAAAATCGATTAGTTTTTGAATTACGACCAAATAAAAAATCGATTTGGTCGAAAACTGGTTTTGCGTAAAAATTCCCGTTTTTCCGTCATTTTTTTTTTTTTTTGTTTTTCTTGATTATTTTGAAAACTGTTAGAAAATGTTTACTTTTGACCTGTATAATGCACCAAGGATATTCACTTTTCCATCGGAAACCACCCTCAAAGTTTGAAATTGAAGCATTATTTCGACTAGTTATGCTGTACACTGACACAAAAATAAACACATCATTGTAAAATCAATACATTCATCACTTCGTTCAGAATCTAAAAAAAGTATATTGTGTATTATTAGAGATTATACGTACAATTTAAAAGAAGAATCTTGCGTAGTATGATTCTATTTGGAAAGTAAAAGCAATTGACAATAATATGGATTTTGTAATGTTATTAAACGAAACCACATTCTTACTTTTAATACAGAATTGTATTTTAATAGCAATTACACTCCCATCTACTACATGTAGTATTGAAAGATCTTTCATGTTTGAACTTTTTAAATATTTTTAAAATTATATTAATACATCATTATATTAACTATTTATTTGATTTTTTTCTTTTTATAAAAAACTGAAAACATGGCATCGCAATATTCTATTACCCAACATCGTTTAAATGGATTAACTTTAATGTACGTTCATAATGATGTACTTAAAAACCAAAAATCTATGGTTATAGAGAAAATTATATAAAGTTATTTTGCATGCGGGGTCTAAAAGGGTTCAATTTTTATTTAATGATTAACAATTGACAATTTATTATACTCTGTAATAATTAAAACTTATAATGTTTTTTATTTATTATTTGTTTAATTTTTAAATTCGCTAATTTTTCTATTAATTGTTCTAATGATTTAACTAAAAGCTTTATAGTATACAGATATTTGATACAAACCTTTTTATTTTATTTCAGTTTATAATCAGCGTTTTATAAAAGTACGATAATTAAGATTACATTTTAAATTATGTTACTTATTTTGTTAGCATCAATTATCAGAACTCAGAAGTATTAAGTATTAAATTATTTTTATTGTAGTTTTATACTATTGACTTCTCTTGAGCGGGCTGGTCAGCAGTAAAAATGTTGAAAAATAGGAAATATAAAATACCACCTTGTGAGAAATTTTCGAAGTAGAAGAGCTGTATTAAATTTGAAAGTAATGGTCAGTCAAATGCAATTCGATTAAGCAGAAATGGATAGGGGGAATAAAAAAAAATTATTTCTATGGGTTTTTATAGGAAACAGAAAGTTTTTCATAATTATTATTTTAAGATTTTAGATCAGATGTAACTAAAACAGTAACCAGAAAATCCGTGTTATTTGTTATTACCCTTACTTTTATCGAGTTAATATAATAGGTAGGAACTCTCTATAATGCGCACGCATCATAATAATATGATGTTGTAACTTGTTAATATGAGTGGTTTTTCAAACCAACCCCCCCTCTCCAACACACACTTACACAATTGAATTACTGTCCTGGGACATCCTTTAGCATACTGCTACAGTTTCATATTATGCGCCCAAACCTTTCGCGATGATTCGGGTTATTTTAAATGTTCAACCAACACATATTAAATATCACGTTGAAAATCGTCATCTTCCTGAGGGAGGAGGGTATGAAGATATAAAGTAGTAAGTATCGTGTACTTGCTGCCGAATCTCCGGAGGCACATAGATACTGACTTTACGGTCATTATCGCGTGGCATACCTTATAATCCATATAATATATGTTGTGTGTGTATCATACACATTGTGTAAACGACCACACGCCGTGTCCGGCCTTACACTCGTTGGCGGCACAAGTATATAAACTACAAATAGCAGTAAACTTTGCGGTGTTTGGACCCTACAGTAAAATAAATAAATATATAATATATATATAGTAACGTGTTTCCGCGTCATACGTTTTACTCGTATGGCGTGTGCTACGTCCGAAAGGCATTATACTGCAGCAGTAGACAAATTTAGGAGTATATAGGTACCACCTATTGTTTCTGCAGCACCTAGTATACTACAAATAGATATTACTCGGTTAGTATATATACATATACACATATAATATATATTATATATATCAAACTAAATGTTATGTATTATATAACCGTAAAGTTGTAGATACGTAGGTACATCAGCAAAATGTATTTTTAGTGTTTTAAGAAGACTTGAAAAAGTAACATGTTTAATATCCTCTGATTTTTTAAATTTAAAAAACTTATTTAACACCATAATTAAAAAATAAAGAAATTTAATTTGTGGTTATTTTAATAAGTTATTATTTTATTTTATTATTTATTAATAAATTAATAATATTTATCATTTTTGTAGGTATAAATAACACTGTAAAAATTATTATAGCTTTTTAATACACATATAATTATTATTTAATAGGTGAGGTATACTCATTGAATCTAAGATTTTTCGGCAAATGACTGAATTTCGGTAAAACCCAAGACATACCTACTCCACATAGTTTTGTCGAACCTTAATTGATTTTTGTAGTTCGGACTTTTAAAAATGAGATTTGGTAGGTATATTATGTAAATATATATAATATATTAAGATAAACAATCAATATTAGTAAAAGTACGAAATTGTTTACCAATTGTGTGATATTTTTTTCCCTTGCTTTGTGTTTGTATAATATAATTAGTAATTACAGTAATTATACTTAAACTTAAGAATGATGATAATTAAGTAGGTATAATGTATATACGACATTAGATACTGCTACTAGTATTTTAAAATTTTTGACGTATGAATGTACATTATTTTTATGTATTATTTCACAAATTTATATTATTATAAGGTATATTTATACAAGAAAAATTATTATTTATTTGTGCAGGATACTATGGATACTATTATGACATCTCGAATTGCACAATTCATTTTAGAATCGGAAATTACATTGATTTGTAAATTGTAATACATTTTTTTTAAAACAATCACGCCTTATTAATTTTTGTTAGTTTGTTTTATCCAATAGTCAAAAAATGAACTGCTTAATACCAATTTCAATATCTAACATTATTACTGACTAGAAAAATTGTTTTCTCAAAGGTGGATCGATTCCAAGTGAAAAATTGGGATAATGTTCTCGCTTTTGTATCTATCCTAGTGATACAATTATCCATGAACAACTTGTAACACTACAGCCAGCTAAGAATTTTGGGGACTAAACTAATAACATATTAACAATAATTACTCCTAAAAGTTATACTTATAAGCATTCTAAATATAAAACAATGATGATAATAATATACTTCTTCTATGCCGTCAATCTTTTCTCCGAAACCATATAGTTTTCCCCTTCATTTTAAAAATCTCTTCCGACGACCATCATACCGCCAATCTATAATATTCCTACTTGTTATAGTAATTGACAATAGTTCTCTACGCAATCCTTACTTATATCGAAGTAAACATCAACAGTCAACATGCCAACACACACTTAACCTAAATAATGATTAGGTGTGTCTAAGCAGTGGTTTTTAACCGGTGTTCCGTGGACTTCATATTATAAGTGTTCCGACAAAATTTTAAAATCAGTGAAAAAATTTTATTTAGTATTTCTAGTTTCATTCTCTTAGCATTTTGACTTTTAAAACAAGACCCAATGATATAAGAAAGACGTTTTAGTCGATTTACTAACATATTTGCAAACTGTTTTATGGTATACCTACATTTATTGTTTAATATATTAAAATATTAAACAATTAAAAAATTAATATAATTACTGTTTTATTTTATGGCTATGTTCCGCGAAAACCTCATAAAATGCTAAGTGTTCCGTCATTCGAAAAAGGTTAAGAACCACTGGTCTAAAAAATATTATAACTTATAAATAACATTAAAATTCAACAAAAAAATTGTCAACATTTTTTTACTTGGTGACACATATCGATTAAAAATCACGAGTAGAATACCTAGGTACTCCTAACTCTGCTAATATTAAAACGCCTATTGAGACCTCGAAAATTAAACTAATTTTTAGTTTTTCGTTTTGACTACCTAGTCGGATAGTCGTAAGACTGTGAAACAAAAATGGGCAATGATTTGTTTTATATTAAGATACATGAATGCTGTATTTTTTTTTTTTTTTTATATTCAAACAGTGTTACGTAATTAAAAATTATTTATTATATTATATGTCATTGATTACCAAATCAATGTTTATGTTCTACAAAAAAAAAAAAAACAGTTGTTAAAAACCATAAGACATTAGTGTTTACTGCTTAGGTACACGCATCAACAATTAACCCATAGAACGCGTGAACGAAAAAAGTCCTTTTCCATTTTTGAACAGTAGGTACTCACTACTCAGTAGTCAGTACTCACTGTCCACTGATTTGGACCACATCGCTATGACGCAATATTAGCTGTTTACGCACTTCAAAGGCGGGAAGTGCGAAGCGCGTGCGCAGAAACTCTCATTTTATTTCCTACGGCTACGGGTCTACGCAGTGCGGGTTTTTTCCTTTGTTATCAATACGCTCTTATCAAATCGATAATACCGTTTCGTTCATTCGGTGACAATAATAACAATATTAATTGTTATCATCGATCGACGACAACACACAAATATTCGCAGTATTACGAAAACAAATTTTCCTACGTGTTGTCGGTGGGTTGACGTAGAGTCATAGAGTAAAAGCAGACGTTACTTACGTTGTTGATGACCGCACAACCATTGTACTACGTTCCGGTCAGAATAAACGTAAAATCTTGTATTATAAGATAGCACACTAAAACTAATAACGTTACGAATATCCAACGATAAATAACAAATCCGTCCAAAGAGTTGTAAATAATTTATATCAAATGAAAACATTTTATGTGCACACTTCGATCAATATGCTTATATTCGTTAACTAGTATTGTACAACGTTCATCGTCATGACTGAAAATCCAATTCTACACGTTTTGGTGGTTGGGTTCCATCATAAAAAAGGATGTCAGGTACGTTTCAAAGACTATCCACTCATGATAGTATGATACTAATAACTTTATCTTAAACATTCAATAGACAACAATATGTCCCATTAATATTGATGTGCAATTTAAATGATCCTTGGCCATAAATAAGTATGCAATGTGTAGGTGTTGTATTTGGTATTTAATTTGTTTAATGTTATAGGTGATCCTATTAATATTTTCTATAAAGCTATTTTTTTAATCTTAAAAGATGTTGGCTTTTGCCAAAATTTAATGATTACGTATTTTAAACAAATTTGAATAGGTCAATATATATTTAATATACATACCTTAGTTATATTATTGTTATATATATATATATATGTAAAAAAAATTAATTTATACAATTTGTTAAAAATAAAAAACTGCAGTGATAAAAGTATTTTTATGTTTAGGTAGAATATGCTTATCCACCATTTATCGAAGATACGACTGATGTTTCTGCTGAATGTCCGGCAGCTTGGAAGCATTTGCCGTATTTAGCATTACCTGATGGATCTCACAACTTTGATGAAGACACCGCATACTTTCATTTACCAAGTCAACAAGATCCGAATGAAACAATTTATGGAATTTCATGTTACAGACAAATACCATTAGAAGTAAATAACAAATAATTTTAACTATTGAGTTACTTAGATTATTTTTATTTTTAAAGAAAATTATTAACCGAACTCCTGATATGACAAGAAGTACAATCCAAAAGTCAGTCTGTGTACTTAGTACATTACCATTATATGGACATATTCAAGTTAAAATGTCTCTAATTACACATGCTTATTTTGAAGAAGGCGATTTCAGTAAAATATCACTCTTACATGACACTTATCACCACCTCAATGCCTGTTTATCTAGTATAGACAATATTAGCACCAGTCCTCATCTGTTTGTTGGTTCGTATTTGTTTGTTGCCTTTTATAAACTATTAATTATTACTAGATTATAAATTTTTACAGGTCTATCTGCAGTTGAACTTGTGACAAGGTTTAGACATAAAGTATTGTTGCTATTTAAATTGATGTTGTTAGAAAACAAAGTACTATTTTTTTACTCTCCTGTTCGTCCACTTTGTTCTACAATACTGACCTTATTATCTCTTCATCCTGGACTTATTGAAAATGGACTCAATAAATCAGCCAATATTAAGTAACTAAATATATTTTATAATCATGCATGAAATTGACAATTATAACAAAATATATGATTTTTCTTAGTCTAAGTAGTGCTACCCAACCCTCTATTGAAAACAAATGTGAAGTTAATGTTTCAAGTGTAAGTCCAGAAACAGAAGATTATGATCACATCATAGTTAGTCAAAAATCAAATGAAGTTGTTGATGAAGAATTAGTTCCTAACAATACATTTGTTTCAAACATTCCTAAAGACCCAAGTATTGATTCGTTGGATGAAGCTGCTGTGCAGTATAATATGATAAGTATTGCTCAAATCAATTCTGAAGACTGTGGAGTTCCTATGTCTATTTTTGATAATGTTCGTATGAATAATTCAATATATTTTTTTTTTAAAAGAGAATAATTTAAAAGTTAAACCTTATAATATTTTAGGGTAATTTATGTCAGCCATATTCTTGCCTGTCATACATGGATATATTAACAGATCCAAGTGTTCGAGGATATGTAATCGGAGCATCAAATATATTGTTTAAGCAAAAAAAGAATTTGGCTGATGTGATTGTTGAGGTAAAGTTAATTTATATTTTAAATTAACTAATAATATATTATATTCATAAAATAATTTTATTTTAGATCGATGAAGGAAAAGTAGAAATAGAAAATATTGAACTTAAACGTCATTTACATTTAACTACAGAAGATCTTCGTTTTGCTGATTATCTAGTTAGACATGTCGTCCAACCTGATAAAGAAGATGTATTTCTGGATGGAGTTGGATGGGAAGGTGGAGATGAATGGATAAGAGCACAATTTAAGGCTTATTTGTTATCTTTATTAAGAACATCACTATTAAGTGGTCAGTAGCAATTTTATAATTAATTATTATATTATTGTTTTCTAACAATTAGTTTTGAAGCAATTTATAAGTACCATAACTATTATAATATATAACTAAATTAATAATTATAATAGAAGGAGCACCCGAATTAAACCACTTTAATCCATCATTTATATCTGCTTGGCAACAAACGAAAAATTACCAAATTTGGTTAAACCAAGAACACCAAGCAATTATGGCACTTGAACCTTGTCATCCATTTGCTGGTCAATTGTCTGTAGCTGATATGAAACTAAGGATATCACAGTATGTAAATTACTTAATACAAACTACATTTTAGATATGTATATTGATCAATATTTTTATCAAAAACTAATTTCATTATTAGTTCATAAAATATTAGTTTTTTACATAAATTTGATTCACTGTAATAAATTTTTTTATTATTTTTATCTTTTTCCAAGATGTTTATTTTTCACTGTACACTGAATGATAACATATCTTTTAAATTTATAATTATAAAGTAAAATACTTTTAAAAGTACTTTGTTATAGTTTTTCATGGATACCCTATAAAAAGTTTGTTCAATACTATACCCTTCTAAGCTTTAATACTCAAACTAACTAACAATACATTTAAAATATAATTTTTAAATGTCAAAATAGGCTACAGCCTACAAATAATATCCAGCTTCAAAGTTAGTAATATAATAATGCATTAAAATATTGAGTATTTTTCTATAAAAATAATTCTCTACCTTGTATAACTAAATATATACTTCTAATTTGATTAGTTTTTACTTTGATATTAATTATTGAGAAATTAAATAATAATAATAGCCTGAAATAGTAGTCCTACTTCATTATTAATTATCATTTTTTATGTTTTCAAATTAGATAATTTTATAAATGTTTACATTTACATTAATGGATTTTCTATTTTGATTGTATAAAATCAGTTTGGTTAGACTGTTTAGAGCAGCGATTCCAACCCATGGACCGTGACCCACAACGGCCACAAGTGGGCTGCAAGCAGCACGATACTGGACCGTGAACAATATAATATTAAATATTATATATATTTTAAATAATTTTATTACATATTTTTGTTGCATACTTAATAATACTTCGGGTTATAATAATATTTAATCAATATTAACTACTGTGTACACTTGTACAGTAAGTGTGCAATTAATGGTATCGAATGTTTGAAATTTTGAATGTAGTTTTATCTCATATAATAAATATTATAATTGTATAATAAGTAAATAGAGATTCTTTTAGTGGGCCTCAAAGATTTTTTTACAAAATTGGTGGTACACACAACTAAAAAAGGTTTGGAACCGCTGATTTAGAGTGCATTTAAGAAATACAGTTTTTGAATACATAAAGTTAAATATACTGTTAATATAGATTAAATAAGAAAATACAAAATTATCTGATATCACATATATTTCATATCCTGTAACACAAACTTCAAAATGTTGTGATAATCAATAAATTTAAAAATAAGACTTAATATTAATTTATGTATTAATGTCCAAGTATTAATATATCAGTATATAACAAATGAGTAGTAAATTATAAACAAAGCAAAACATTATTTTTATGTTCAATAGTACAATGCAAAGCAGTAGAAGTGGTCGAAAGTTAAATCAAGCAGTCCAAAATACAAGTAGAGCAGTTGCATCCACGGGTAAAGTTGTTGGTATGTAATATTATGTAATAAGGAAATAAATAATATTAATCTTCCTTGCTTTTTTTCTTTATAATAACATTTTATTTATTTATAATAGGAGGTGCTATTTCACAAGCTAAGGGTGCAGTAACAAATTGGTGGAGTAACCTAACTACAACTCAAGATCTAGAAGATGAGAAAAATACACCTGTTATTCAGGATGTTTAACTGAATTATAAACTCTAAACGAGTATTTATCTACTGTTTCTTCTGAATTTTTTTCAGTTATACCATTTTATATTTTATTTTTTTTTTTTATATTATTGTATGATTAAATCTTTATTTAGTTTAAGTAAATTATTTTAAATCTATATTTGACAATTGACAACTATTGATCTAAGACATGTTTGTTATAAATTATAAAAAAAATTAGTCTATCTTCTAATAGACACAATACCGACAAATTGTATATACATTTTTGTAAGAAATTTTAAAATTTCTATTATCCACTTCCAAATTTAAATAACTATACTCTAGGTCTAATTTTAAATACCTAGCTTTACACTTCATGTATACCTCACACTATATACAATATTAAAGAATAACTGAACATTAATATACGTAGTACATACCTTATTTAATTTATAGAAATTTAAATTATACATATATCTTTTCTAAAAAATACCATAATAATATATTATATTCACAAATTATGCATGTAAAAATTACTATACAAAAAATTCTAGTATATTCCTAATTATAAACTTTTTCAAATCTCTTAGCTTAGATTTTATCAACTGCATTTTTTAACTTATCCATATTAAGTATATTTTAATATTTACAAGAATATCCGTAACAATAAGTATTGAAACACTTAATTCTATAATCATTTCCAAATAAATTTAAATCATCCAAAAATTTATTAAATATCTAGTAACAAAACAAAATTTTGAAAAATAAAATATATTTTTTGCTATATCACAATTACTTAGTGTTAGTGTACTACTGGGTTTTATTCCATATTTTGTTATAATAACTAAGCAAGTATTCGAATAGGTACTTGTGAGCTTATTCAATAAGTGTCACTTAATATGATCACCAGTTAATAGCAAATTGTTCTTAATATATTTTAATCAAGCAATCTAATATTATCATTTTTTTTTTTTTTTTTTTTTAATCAACTTAAGAATAAACTTTTATCAAAATACCAATATGATCACATTTAAGTACTCACTCTAAAGGATTTAAAAACATTGTTGATTATAACATACAATTTATTATTTTGAATCACGGTGTGTTTCTAATTATTGGACAATTTATTATTCAATTACTTATTTTAATTTGTTTAACTATTTAAAGTTCAACATAAGTATTTCATCTTAACAAATAAGAATCTGCATTCTTTATTATTTTTAAGTTAATAATGTACCTATCAAATTAAATTACAGCATAATACATTTTATATTCAATTCATTTTTTTTTTTTAATTACAAATTGGAGAAAACACCATGATGACAAGTAGGTACTGTAATTTAATTAACACTCTTGTCATTATACTTGAATATGGTCATCCGAGGATCAACTAGACGCCCCAAGTTAAAAAAAAAAAAAAAAAACAATTATTTATGTGTTTGTTTTTTTGGCACACCGTTTCCATTCTTTATCTACAACATTCTAGCAACCTGCGATTATTAATTTATAGAATCTTATTACTATTTAGTTTATTAAATAATAAAACTAGGTAAGTATACAATGTAATACCTAGTTATTTTTATTTTTATTATTATTCCATGACTTGTATTTTTTTTTTTATAATATGCTCAAAAAGTTTCCTTTTCAACTATACCTAATCATTGACATTGTGTTTGTACACTCGTTAAAATACAACATCACAAAGGCGTTGTACCTATATAATTAAATATAATTTATCTATATTAAATAAAAAAATTTGCGTGTAAAGTATTTGTATTATTATATTATTAATATTTACTCTGTTTGTAATAATTATTAATTTGAAATACTTAATGTATTATAAAATAGCCATTTATTTTAATAGATATAATTATAATATTATGTCATATCTAGTAAATTTACATCACCAATCATCATCTGTATTAAATTTAGCATAGACTTGTATGGGGAGGGGGAGTCAATTGCCTCTCAGACCTTTATTGTAATACTAAAGAATCTGTTTTGATCCCTGATATAAACTTTAATTTATTATATAGGTACCTATATAATATTCCTATATAATTATATAATAGGTGTCACCTCCTCCAGCACATTATTTTCAGACAAAATAGGAAAAAAATGCATTTTATTTTGAACCTTCCAAAAATGTACTTCAAATTACGTAACTATCGGACTGTACATAATACATAATAATATGTTTAATCAATATGTATATGAGAACCATCCCTTTGATGATAGAGTAAACTCCCAATTCAATCTGGAGGCGGATGTATAGGTAATCAATTAATGTATATTATTGATCTGTTACATAAGTTAATCTTTAAGTTTTTTTAACAAATGCAAAATACTGTGGAATAGGCCATTGATCTTAAGATGACATTAGTTTTTACTGTTAGAGTGTTAGACGTCGATGCCTGCAGTTTTATTATTATTATTATCATGGTTTTAGCGTATTGTATTTACAACATACCGATCGTTCGATTAAACGGTGACGCTATAAAGATAACAATAAGTCAACACAGATTTTAAATGTCCACTTTAGATCAGCATCAAACATTTTCGATTTTATCTGTATTATAAGCGAGTAAGTATGGTAAAAAAAATTGTGGGAGAAGGCTAGAAATACCAATGCCAAATATTAACATAATTTATTATTTTGACGAAGTTAAGTTAGAAAATATTCGGTATAGGGGCGGTTTAAAGCTAAACCTCCCCAATATACTCCTATAATATGGTTAGTACATAAATAATAAATATCACAATAAAATAAATTGGAAAAATTGGAAATATTAGTATACATAGTATTTAATTTCACGAATCGTGACTAATGATCCAAATTCGAGAATTTGAATCGATGAAACGTTTTCAGAATTCTTATCGCATCATCATAAATAGATCGGTCTGTACGGGATACTTACCTATATTTCATACTCTCGTGTATTATTATTATTATATCGGTTGTATCACAGACGAGGACAGCAAATCACCGCTAGCTATCCCCTTAAATGGAATTCTGTGTTTGTAACATACCAACGTTTATAATAATAATAATAATAATAAAATAATACTGATTAGTGTCTATAGTGATTAGTGGCCCCCGTAGTGACTTCGAAACACGCGCACTCTGTGCTCCGCGATGTTGTGTGTTTTATTCGTGAAATAATAATAATAAATGAATCATTTAATATAGAGCCGCGTTGGTCTGATCGTCGTCGCATACATTATAAAAAAGAAAAATGGCAAATAAGCAAATTTACCTACCGTCGTCACAGCTACCGTTCCGTTAGTAGATACGGCTAAATATAAAATCTCCGAACACCACACTATAGCTGTCGTCAAAAATTATTATTGCCATTCGACCATCGTTGCGGTCTCCTGATTCCTGTGTACAGAGAAGACAAACGCTTTTGAAAAATTATCGAATACAGTAGTAAGTGTTAATCTACTTATCTTTATAAATACACCTACGTACCAATAACTGCGTGTGTAGACTTTTATTAATGCTAACCCTCGCTCATCGTGGCAATGGCCTCTTTCTTAAAATAATTATTAATCGATGAAGGTAAATTTTCAAAATTATAGTAAAAGATTAACAAGAGTTCTAGAAAACCGAGGTTCAAAATAATTGCTGGGAGCACCCCGCATCCTCTTTATGGGCATAGGTAACTAATATTTAATAATGACAGGGAGTCCTACGAGTAAAATAAAGTGAGGGGAGGGTCATCGAAATTTAAAATAGTTCTCAAAAATCAAATGTAATTTGTAAACTGAAACAAAACATTAAATAATTATACATTTATGTTCTACGGCAAGCATATTAATTTTAACACTATAAACGTGTGTATAAGACTTCATTTAGAAATTAATATTTTAAAAATAAAAACAATCAATTATCGTTATTTATCAATCTTATTTTCTTACTATAGTCTATATTTAACACATTTTTGAATCTAGATATTTTGAATTTATATTCGATTTAATTCTCGTAAAAAAAAAGAACCAAAATGTTATATTTTTATTTTATCATATCAACTTGTAGAAGTATATTTACTCGTGCTTCGCTATGATTATATTTCTGCGATAACTGGAATAACCAATAACCATATGGCATATATACATATAAATGAACTAGATCAAAAAGACTAATTGTTATGTCTTATATACATTAAACGAATGACAAAGATTTTGTTTTTTTTTTTCAAGGACTTAGCTTAAATGTCACGGTCTAAAAGTTGTGGTGGGGGAAATTTACCTACTAGACTCCTAGTTACCTTGTTCGCTCCATTTATTTGTTTTGTAGAAACAATAACGTGTAATGGCTTTCTAGCTTATAGCTTGAAGTTTTTTTTATTAATTTTTTAAACAATTTTAAAAATATATTTATAGACTACGATAGTTTACCTAAACCTAGGGACATTTTTTGTCTGGGCTATTTACAATGAAGGAAATTTCCCATTCCCATATTAAAAATAATTAATTAAGTATAATTTAATTTTTTTTTGTGTGTAATAAACTAATAACATTATAAAAAAAAAATTATATTTAATATTTCCCCTGTATGCAGGGCCGGATTTATAGGGGGGTGTGGGGGGTGTTACACCCCCCACTTTAGATACCTGGTTAATTTTAGTCGGCAAATTTGTAATTTTGATACAGTGATCACTGATCAGCAAGTCGGCAATTATGATTTTGTTATGTCGTATAATTATATTTGATGATTAAATAATATATAATACTTATATTTATAAATTACTGTCTGTCTGCTGATGGTCAGCAACATAAACGTATAATATCATAATATATTATACGTCTATGATCAGCAACATAACTAAAGATGTAATATTCTTTAAATATGGCGACAATGCCGACACTATTATTTATACACCATCTATAAAAGCTGTGCGGGTTTCATTGGTAATAATAATTGAAACTTGACAAGAAATAATTGATTTGAAAAATGTGTACAAAGATGCTCGAAGTCAAGCACTAGGACTTATAAAAAAAGTTCTTTCATTTGACTCTGTTGTTTCCTTATCATTCATGAAAAATATTATGTACAAGATCAAAATATTAACTGAAGCTATTGAATTGAATATAATTGATGCTTTAATATAAATTGATTATTCAATAGCTAACCAAAATGAATAAAGATGATATATCAATGAACAATTTAGTAAGCACTAAGCAGTGCAATTACATTTTCTGGACAGTTAGGTATTGACCCAATATCAGATTTAATATAAGATTTATATCAAAAAAACAATTAATCAAAATAAATTATATATTTTTTTTTAAAATACACAGTGTTTAATTGATTTACCTACCTACTTTTTATCGAATTGAATTTAAAAAAGTTCTGAATACTTTATTAACGTTATTAAATGAACATCTAAAAAAATGTTAAGTGATTTTTGAACCTATTTACCGAGCTATTTACCTATGATTACTTTATTTAAAGTGCCTTGGAAACAAATTTGTTTAACAGAAGATGTAAAAAAAGGTACCTAATTAAACTATTACCTCCGGGATATAAATATTTTAAGATGAATGATTATGATGAAGTTATAGGTTAAAAGTCGCTATACAGTATACATTAGCGTATGTTGACTTACACACGCGTATTATAGCAAATTATGCGTTAAGTATATTTCACTTTATTATTTTTTAAATTAAAATAAATTGATTAATAATAATGTACATACCATTAGCGTACAATTGAAAGTTAAGATTATTATTCAGGCCTTTTTGGAGGATAATAATATAATATTGAAATATGAAGCAAGTTATGATATTTTTAAAATTTACAAAATGATAAGAATTTTAAAAAGCCAACTTGCTTCAAAATTAATACATTAATAATACTTAAATAATACTTATCTACCAATATTCCCAGATAATAATTTTATCTTTAAGTATTACAATTTATAATAATTTACTCCAGTTTAAAAATAGTAAGTCACCGTAATGGATTATAGATATATTAAAGTTGAATTCAGTCATAAATTACTGCATGCGAAAATTGTTTCTGAACGAAGATGGTCTATTTATTTATTTATATATTTATGGAAAAATCGTCCAATTTCAAGTACATTTTTTTTTTTTTTTTTTTATTAAGAAGAAATATATTTACAATCTATTTTTACAATAATCAGTAAGTGTGATGACAACGTTTATATAACATTATAAAATATTCGAATAGGAAGACCCTCAGTAGTGTCACCTGACAAGAGATTACATTAAGTTATTGTTTAGTTAGGTCATAACATTATAATTTTATGCTTTGAACAAGTCTCGGGGCCAAAGCCTTTTTAATCTTTTGGGGGCGTGTGTTGCAGAGGATAATTTTTGGATTAAAGGATTATAATGAGTGTGAAGTTTAGAAAAGAATTTGGTATAATGAGATTTGGCCAATTCGTTAAGAGTGGGTAGTTTTAAGTCTTTGTGGAGATTTTTATTTGTTACGTACCAGGGGGAGGAGGTGATTAGGCGTAAGCATATTGATTGAAAAGCTTGTAGTGTTCTAGTGTTTGAAGGCTTTGAAGACCCCCATAACTGAATGCCATAGAGCCAGACCGGA